>JAECUM010004041.1:0-98507 GCA_016617855.1 Megalonaias nervosa | reverse complement strand
TATATATATATATATATATATATATATATATATATATATATATATATATATATATATATATACCGGGTACCTGTCGACCCTAACGATCAGTTACCCGGTTACCCGATCAAAGGGAACTTTCATTAAATTTGTACAAAACTTGAAGTTAGGTCAACATTTTTATTAATTCACAATATCCTATAATATCACTACCTAATGTCATCTGATACAAAGTCAAAGAATTAGTCCACATTTTCTGATAAAGTTCTGAAATCCCTCTATCGTTGTCTATTAAGTCGTCGTTTCCTAGACATGATAAATATCATCTGACCCCCCCCCCCCTTTTTGCTTGGCCTCACTGTCATACGCAGGTGCTTATTTAGAGGCTGAGACTGAGCTTTGTAAGTAATACTTTTATCATTCAATATGTGAAATATATTCAAGGTTGCTGTGCGGCAAGTTAAAATAATCACCCTCTTTTATTTGCCACTGTACTATACTCGCTGCTCAAATCAAAGAGTCTTCACTTGGGAAAACAAGTTATGGGATTAAGGTCAATTATTTACTGGAAGAGGCCGACTTCTGCTTGGCACTGAAAAGTGCATGTATTTGCAGCTCAATCAAACGGATTGCCAACTTGAATACAAAGTGAGTGCTGCCGGGTACCCTATGGCTCATTTTATTACCCAAGTTATTATCGGCGGGCGGGTACCCGAGTACCCGGAAACTCATTGGGATCTTTATTCATTAGAACAAATATTGCCAACTTATATTCGAAATAAGAATTTTAAAGCTAATTCCCATCAACTTTCACACAGTGCATATTGTTGTAATTTTATAAAGCTTATAATGTCAATACAGCTGTTGAATGGTCGAAATCTTGTTGGGAATGGCCCCAATTCGTTTGGCCAATCAACAATTTTTATGGGGTCCATGTATAGCTATCTCAAATGGAAGTTACAGCAAAATGGATTATTTAGTATGAAAGCAAAACGGTTGAAATTAGTCTAATTCTATTCGTGAAAAGTGATTACATACTTATATAAATATCTGCTGTCGTTTTTACTTTCGTGTGAGAATGTATGAATACAGTTGCACAGTCTTGAAATGCTAATGATCTGAGGTACTATTGCTATGTCCGACCAGACGAAAATAAAACAATACTGACATCTCTGCGTCTTACCTTTTCTCATATCTAACTCATAACGATGTGTGATAGCTCGTCGAAAAATCATAAAACCTAAATTATAAATACTAAGAAATTAAAGGCTATATGTGCAACTATAATTTCGCGAGTTACTAACCTTCTCTTCTTATATGTTTATCTAAGGAACCTTGTATTTTTACATACTATCTGCAATGGGTATTTAATTTTTATCGTGTTTGACCTTTGTCCGTGATTGAGGGTGGGCATATAGGCCTACCCGACTAATGTCATTTTTTTACAAAAATATGTTTACATGTATTTTAGTGCAGGACTTCGATTTTTCAAGCGAAAAAGATGGTTTACCTGATTTTGTCAGGTTGTTTGCTAAAATATAAGCAAACAGACCTGACCAAGTTTACAAATTTGATGGAAATTTCCACTGCAAATGATCTAAGTCCAGGGCATTTTGCTCTGTTATAAGTCAGGGGACAGTTTGTATGTAAGGAAGACCAAAATAAAAAATTATTCATTCATTCCTATTCTAAAACCAGTCTTTGTGGAATCTCTTTTAGCTGTATTCAGATATAATTTGAGAGGAATTAGTTACTTAAATTACAAAGTGCTTCTTGACATTTTGGACTATAATACTATTTTTGGATTATTGTAAATTCAAACAAAGATATTCTGGATTATATCACTGTGATACATCAAGACTATTGGTATATCAGTATATTCGAGTGCATTTGTACATTGCACATTAAAGAATTAGGATTCATTCGAAACACTATACTTTTGGACATGTGATAGAATGTTTAGGATTATTTGGGATTTAATTCACAGTACAGTATGAGCCTTCACTTTATATTCCGCGGATATCAATTATCTGTTGAATTTTACAAATTTTGTTGGTTTTGCTTTTTCTGAGACTTGGTTTTAAGACCATATAGTCGTAACAAATGTTTTTACTACTTTTAGTACCAAGTTTACATGTGGTTATTTAGTAAAGGCGTAAACAGTGTAGTGGAGAAGTGTACTGTGCTGAGCATAACGAGGACATGGACGAGTAACTCTTGTAATTTCCCGTTGCAGGGACAAGTTCTTTTTACTGAACCCTCATATGTACAGTGAATATTGTTTTAAAGATTCACACGAGGCACGGATTTTTATAACATTATAACTGAGAAACGTCGTGATCCAAATTCATTGTCTGTTTTTCCGAATATCTGTGTATGTATTCATATTGATGAACATGCCGGAAAGAAATGTTTGTCTTCTTGGGGGGTTTTTTGGTTTTGTTTATTTATTTTTTTGGGGGGGGGGGGGTATTTTTTGTTTTTTGTTTCGGGGGTTCGGTTGTAAATTATCTGATATTTAAATAAAATGTTCATTCAAATGATGCTTATAGTATTGTTAACTCAATCCCAAATAATCCTAAATGTCTTATCACAAGACCAGAAATATATAATGTTCCAAATGAATTTCAATAGTCTTGGATGTCCTGATGTGCCACAATGATGCAATCCAGAATGTCTTTGAATGAGTTCACATTAATTCCAAACAATGTGTTAATCCAAATCCAAAGTCAACGAGCACTTTTTAATTCCAATCAAAATTTAAAAACATAATTCTTTTCGAATTATATCAAAACGCAGATGTTAGGGATTCCCACAGAATAATCTTAAAAACGGGGATTAATTATTTGTTTAACACGTACATATACCCATTCTTCACCTGGACTATATATGAGTCATTCTGGTGGAAATATACAATTAAATCGTAAACAAGTCTGTGCCTAATATTCTAAGCTCATGAACAACCTATTTATAACCTAAAATCATGGAGAAAATGTCCAGACTTTTAAAATATAATATACAATCATGGACTAAAAGTTAAGCACACAATATAGATATGCATAACGGTAAATAATGTTGATTATTGCTTTTCTTCAACGGTGTATAACTGCATTAATTTTGTTTAATTTGATAGAATATTTTTTCCAGTAGAGTTTTCCTTCTTACTTGGCTTAATTTCATCTTTTTAAACATTGAACTAAATGAAATACAATAAGAAGACATAGAACACTGTTACGTGTAGGCTCGTACAAAAGTAACAAAAGAAAAGACTGAAGTCAACAAACTTTGTAAATTTAACGAAATAGTTTATTTCCCCAGAAAACAAGGTAAAAATTTGAAATAGGACTTACGGTTTGTGAATCTAATCCAAAAATTAATCATAGAATTCAAAAATATAAGTCCTATCACTAAAAAGTTCTAATTGAATCCAAGTTCGAATCTCGATGAAGTTCCAATATGGAAGGCGATGACGTCAGATGAGGTAGTTATATTGATGGCAACAGTTCCTCGTTGAATCACAATTTATAATGTTCCAGTTTAGAATTCCAGAATAAATTTCCACCAAATGTCTTTGTCCAAGAATTTCGTTTGAAGAAAAGTATTTTCCAGGGTGAATAAATTTTGTTAAATACGAAAATCACTCAAATGGCAACAACAAGACAAATACCTTGAGCCCGAAGGTATATATTTACGACTGATCAAATCCACTAGAAAATGTCTGTTTTTACCCGCGATTTTAGATCACGTGATGGCTCACGTGGTCACTTAAGTTGAAAAGCGCAGTAAAAAAAATGCCAATTTGCACGTAGGCTAGAATAGCCCTATCTAAGAATCAAATTCCCACACTGGAAATAAATTTAAAAATAAAACTGTTTACAACAGACTAACACGTGGGCTGAACATGACCTTGGTAATGACCAATCATTTTCACTCAATGTTTACAAAATCTGAACCAAGGTCAAGAACTAGGCTATCTAAAAATATAACTGAGCAATAGACTGCGTGTTTATCAGGTCAAAACAGAAAACTGAATTTTCCGAAATAAAGTCAAATCCATTGAATAAAGTTATCATTACAATAAGGTAATGAAATAAAAATAAAATAAAAGAGAATTTAAAACTAACACACAAGCAATTAAATTACATATACGTAACAACACAGAATACATTTTATTCGTTAACTTAAGTGAATAAAGAAGAACGAAACATAAATTCTACGTATTCAAATGTATAACTGTCTTATTGTACATTTTTTGTTGTTGTCTTTTTTTTTTTTATCTCAGTCCCACTTGTACCAACTAGTACTGCCCGTAAGAATCAGGTGCACATACATTTATCATTTGGGGATACGTGTCTCTCTCAGGTAATACACCTGGTAATTCAATACGAAATCCAATCATCTCTATTTAGAACTATACATGTTAGCTAACGTGTGTATTGAGTTAATATGAACTACATGATCTTTCCTCCAATACATGATACACAAAGAATATACACTGTGTATATAACAGAGAGTTGGGTGTATTTGGAGTGTATTTGTGCATAGTCAACTATACGTTGAATACCTAGGATGTAAGCCAGGTGCTCGTTATCTGGTTATCAAACACGATGAAAAGCATGAGAAATTTTAAACATTGATAATGTTTATGTCATTATTAACATTTGAAAAATAACAAAAATGTAACTTGTTTGTATTTTTATCAGTAGTACACATGGGCGTTTAAACACACACACACACACACACACACACACACACACACCACCACCACTCACAAACACAGGCAGAACTATATGTTATGATATGCAAAGAAAATCTTAATCATTTATTACAACTTATATGCTCATGATACCTGGCGGACATAGAGCATATGTTTTGTATATTACGCGTATAAACGGTATATTTTGTCTGCGTTTGGTGTATATTTTGGCTATATCCACAGGAGTCTGACGTTTTATCAATAAAGTACGACGTAATTTCTGACAACATGAAATCACCTTATCGGTGTTCATTGACAATACCGATATGGTGATTTCATGTTGTTAGAAATTTCGTCGTACTTTATTGATAAAATGTCAGACTCCTGTGCTATATCTGAGTTTTCAGTGCAGACCATGGCGGAAAGGTATAATAAAAGGTACTATAAAAAGTATAACATAACTTTAAATCTCCATTAAGGTATAAAGATTTTCTAAATGATAGTTCATAACTTGACATTATTTGACCACTTTCTAAATCAAATAACTTCTTTTTGTTGACATAATTAGTCAAATAAGTGCTGAAATCTGGAGTTGACCATTAACATCGTCAGATTTAAGAAAATAACCACGACAGATAATTGCCTAGTGAATATACTTTAATACTACTACTGCTGCTACTACAACTAATCAAAATAGTAGTAGTAGTAGTAGTGGTAGTTGCATCAATAATAATAATAATAGGAAGGAAAAAGAAAAACAATGTTAGGAAGTTGGATAAAACTCAAGTAGAAAAAGTTAACATCCACACCTAACACTGGAAATTTGAATGGGCGAAACTAGTCTGGTTACCTGAACATTCATATCTTGATTTCATAGGTAGGAAAATGAGATGCAGAGAACCAAGTTAGAAACTTCAGACAGCTACAATGGAGAGCGTAGACAAGCAGACCCCGGAGGAAAGAAGACGGATTAGAGAGTACTACAGAAATTTAATAGAGAACATACAGAGTAAAGAATCAGTACATTATATTATGTGTATAATGTAAAGAATTGTGAAAATCGAACTTTCAGTTGTTGTTTGTTTTTTTGTTTTTTTTAAAATGTAATTCAGTACAGTAGCGTTACTGAGGATCATCTATTTCCGAGGATAAAACTTTAATGCTTGTGTTACAGTAAATCTTGTAAAATCTTCCTTTGTCACTCAGACCACAGGTGGCTGACTCATGCTTATTCTTGTTAAAGCAATAGCCTGAAAGAAATAACTCATACAGAGTGACAAAGTTCATCAGATTACTACTATGACTATCTGACACCTGACCCTTTCATGGCTTAGCTACGATGGCGTAGGTGATTGAGCCTACCATCTGGAGCAAGTAAAATAATTGTCAAGACACAAATGTAACTGTAATTACAATGTATTAATTAAGTAGTGTTATATATTTTATTAAGTTTGGCTAATTACAGTCATGCAGTGTAAGGCTCTTCCCCTGATATACGTGTTTCTGGGTCGTCGTCTTATTGCCTAAATAACGGCACTGTATAGCATGTTCAGAGGTCAACTAACATTGGAGTGAGAAATTAAATTTTCATGAATATATCACACACTTGGCGTTCTATATTGATGCTTTTCTACAAATTAAAGTTATATTGCTTTGGACTGACTTTAATTACTCTGATGTCTTTTTGCTAATAAATTCAAATTCTCACACAAGCAAATGAACGAGTTTTCAAATTCCATTGACCTTCATTTCAGTCGGCTGGAATGCTATGGAAGCTGGGAATGACAAAATCGGTTGAAAGGATGTGTCTTGAATGAAACACTTTTGTTAATATTAGTATATTTTTATTCATTTCATTAAAGAAACATACTTCAGCATAATCTGATTTTGGCTTTCCCAGCTTCCATTGCATTCCAGCCAACTTATGTTTTGAAGACTTTTTCACCAATATTAGTTTACGAAATAACACTTAAATGCTCATTAATGCTTTTCGATGCATGACATATTGATATTTTTAGGCGATCTTTTGATTGACCAGTTATAAATCTACTTGTACAAAAAATGAAATTTTGAAAGGTTCATAATTAGTAAGAAAATTTATACAATTCTTGATATTATAATATCATGAAGAAAAAAGAAGAATGAAAGAATGACTATTACTGCCAGTGGGCACAAAGTCATGACCTCATATTCCAAAATCAAGTGTGTGTACATGAATGTGTTGTGTGTGCACTTTAGCCACTTGGCCACAGTAACTGCATACAAAAACATGCTAATTACTGTTCAGAGATTACAAACAGGAAACTGCATACTTAAATATCTACATCAAAGTAATTATGAGAATTAGATCTTTATTATGATTAGGGTATTGACACATCATTTCCATATGATAAAAATATTGTTTTCAAATTTTCCCCTTACAAAAAAGATTTGATAAATTTCCACATCAGCATTCGTTTCAACAATGGTGTATTGATGGAATGAATGAACTCTGCACAGCTCTGTCCAGTGTGTCCTCTACAAAATGTAGTTTGTAAACTTTTGCGAATAATCAAAATCTCATTTGCAAATTGTCAGGTTGCTTCTTTTAGTTTTTGAACTTCTATTTTCTTATTGATTAATTAAATATAAGACACACTTATGATTTAAATAGGAAAGATGGTTTAAATGAAGAAAGTAGAGCACTACAAAACACAGCATGGTTAACTTCTTGAACATTGAACATACTGACCTTCACATAGCAGCTAGCACATTTAAATGAGTTGGAAATATAAACTAAGTGAAATGAGTGATCGTGAAGAGGTAACTCACACATTTAAATGTATTTACAGTTTATCTAAGTCATTATTTTAATCTAATTAACATTGCAACCAACCATACATTTATTTCTATCCTTCATTTTTAATTTGCCCATTTCCATTGATTCATGCGACTACATTTTTTCCATAATTCATATGTCCAGCGATATCGTCACATGGCACAAATAAAAATGTACCATGTTAGTTTTGTAACGGATTTTGCTGGTATCTTTCTACAAAGGTCCAGAGAGAGAGAAAGAGAGAGATGGTGGGGGAGATAGAGAAACTGGTAAAACATGCCTGACGGACCAATACAAGTGAGAGAGAGAGAGAGAGAGAGAGAGAGAGAGAGAGAGAGAGAGATGGGGTGGTGGGGTTGGAGAGACTTAACATAAAGGCACTTATTCATTGTCCAACCCTATTTTTCGTTATTGGGCGATTAGTCTGCTGTTTTACCAACCCACACAATGATAGAAAATGGTTGAGGAAGGGTAGAGTGGCCTTTGGACATTTTAATAATAATAATAATATGTTTTTAGACCCTTATTAATAGGTTTTATAAAACATGAAGAAAGAAATACAAAATAAACAAGCATTAAATAGATTACACTATGTATATTCCTTTGCAGTGGTCTGCTTTTCACTGTAACTGATTGGTTGATCCTGGGGTTATTTTTCATGAGTTCTGTCTTTTTTATGTTTATGTTGAGTCTGATGCTGTTTGCTTTTTCTGCCAGAAATTGTGTTGAATGTCCTTGTGTTGGTTGGAAAGAAGACTAATATTTTCTTTGTAATCTAGGTCTTCTGACATTGATGTCATCATCCACAATATGCCAGTCATCTCCATGACACTGTAATTTGCATATTTTTCAGTCTGGATGGATTAAAAACAATGGAATTCTAGAGGATGCAGAAAATTGTCATAAAGCACTACATGTAAATTATTTGACAAAAATACCTATTTATTGGACAATAATTATAGCTTCTGAAGCAGGATTTAAAAACATTGATTTTTAATGAACAAACAAATTGAGCCCTTTTACTTTGATTTAATAAAAAAGAATATTCTTTATTGTTTTATCCTTTTTGCAGATGACAACAGTTTGATTTCATTTATTTTCTATGGCTTACCCTATTTACAGAACAAAACATGAAAGCATGCTTTGGTTAGGAATCAAACTCATTCTGAGACAAGTTTCTTACAAACCTTTTTTTCTCTCCAGAGAACCTTTTTAATCACCTCCCAGCAGTCTGTATCTTTTCCCTGCAATTTATATGCTACATCCAGTATCAAAAGCTATTTACTTCCAATCAGATATGGTGATTGCTTAAACAATAATCTATTTATTCATTATGGAACAGTCTAACAGTAGACAATACACTGCCGTCATGATTCATACATTATTTAAGAATATGTGTTCTTAAAAACAGTGCAGACTGTGACATTTTGTTCGTGAACTTTAATTCTTTCACGTTTCCCAGATGTTTGCAAATTTTAATGGATTATATAAAGTCTTAGTAAGAATTGTATATAGTCTTATTTAATATAAATTATAAATTAATATAAAATATGCTTTGTAAAGTGAAGAAGGACACAAACCATAATTAATTTCGGATTTGTTACTATAGCATTATATAATCTTCACATTATTGCTCAGCTTTCAATTATATGGTATTTAACATACAAGTTAAATTGCAATAGTAACTTCTATTGTTCATCGTCTTTTATAAATACTGTTGGTATTTAAACAAATGAGTGGTGTTTTCCCATGGCACATAAATACTGTTGGTGCTTAAACAAACAAATGAGTGATGTTTTACCATGACATATAAATACTGTTGGTGTTTAAACAAACAAACGAGTGATGTTTTACCATGGCATATAAATACTGTTGGTGTTTAAAGAAATTTGTGCTGTTTTACAATGACATATGGTGTAGGGGATGGAACATCATCATCATATTTAGTTGTGACTTTAAATTCATGGTCTAGCTTGCCCATTAAAACCACAAAAGTTGGCACCCCATGAATTTAAATTAATTCACAGTAATCTAGTCTATTATGGCATTATTTCCTTTGATTTTATGGTAATTAAATCCTAAGATGGAATATCATGACTTATATGAACCATAATGCAATCCTGAAAGTAAATTGTTTATTCCTGTTTCTCTGTCATATCAAAGAATATATTCAGGATATCACTGTCAATTTGCCGAGAAAAGTCTAATAGATACACTGAAACTAAATTATTGTCATTAACATTTTAAATGTAAGTTTTAATGAGTGTACATGTGATTAAATTTGAGTTTAGTTTAGTTCTATTATAGATAAATTATTTTAATCTCTCTTCCAGACAACCAGGAGGATTTGATTAACCCAGAATCAGATGCACTCAATGAAAGACTACAGGAGGCTGAAGAGCTGTTTAAGCCAGGTAGTTTTTTATACAGGCATGAGAACAACTAAAGTATTGAAAAATTATGTTACCAGAATATGACATGGTTCAGCCTGCAGCAAGCAAGATTCAATCTGGCTAAGTAGAACGTAGAATAATCAGTGAGTGAAGAAAATAATTTAATTCAGTTACAGTATGCATGAAATGAGTCGTGGCTAGCATCTTGCTGCAGTAATTTTCTTTATAATGTTATCTTTGAGAACTAAAAAAGAAATGCCATAATGAAATATGAAAATTATTCTTTTTGCAAAATAATATGTTGTGTAAGTTTGGTTCAGTAAGGCAAATTGTTTTGACATGAGTTTGGTTCAGTAAGGCTAAATGTTTTGACATTATGAGTTTGGTTCAGTAAGGCTAAATGCTTTGACATTATGAGTTTGGATGAGTAAGGCTAAATGTTTTGACATTATGAGCTTGGTTCAGTAAGGCTAAATGTTTTGACATCATGAGCTTGGTTCAATAAGGCTAAATGTTTTGACATTATGAGCTTGGATGAGTAAGGCTAAATGTTTTGACATTATGAGCTTGGTTCAGTAAGGCTAAATGTTTTGACATTATGAGTTTGGTTCAATAAGGCTAAATGTTTTGACATTATGAGCTTGGTTCAATAAGGCTAAATGTTTTGACATTATGAGTTTGGTTCAATAAGGCTAAATGTTTTGACATTATGAGCTTGGATGAGTAAGGCTAAATGTTTTGACATTATGAGCTTGGTTCAGGAAGGCTAAATGTTTTGACATTATGGGTTTGGTTCAATAAGGCTAAATGTTTTGACATTATGAGCTTGGTTCAATAAGGCTAAATGTTTTGACATTACGAGCTTGGTTCAGTAAGGCTAAATGTTTTGACATTAGGAGCTTGGTTCAATAAGGCTAAATGTTTTGACATTATGAGCTTGGTTCAGTAAGGCTAAATGTTTTGACATTATGAGCTTGGTTCAGTAAGGCTAAATGTTTTGACATTATGAGCTTGGTTCAGTAAGGCTAAATGTTTTGACATTATGAGCTTGGTTCAATAAGGTTAAATGTTTTGACATTATGAGCTTGGATGAGTAAGGCTAAATGTTTTGACATTATGAGTTTGGTTCAGTAAGGCTAAATGTTTTGACATTATGAGTTTGGTTCAGTAAGGCTAAATGTTTTGACATTATGAGCTTGGTTCAATAAGGCTAAATGTTTTGACATTATGAGTTTGGTTCAATAAGGCTAAATGTTTTGACATTATGAGTTTGGTTCAATAAGGCTAAATGTTTTGACATTATGAGCTTGGTTCATAAGGCTAAATGCTTTGACATTATGAGTTTGGATGAGTAAGGCTAAATGTTTCGACATTATGAGTTTGGTTCAGTAAGGCTAAATGCTTTGACATTATGAGTTTGGATGAGTAAGGCTAAATGTTTTGACATTATGAGCTTGGTTCAGTAAGGCTAAATGTTTTGACATTATGAGCTTGGTTCAATAAGGCTAAATGTTTTGACATTATGAGCTTGGATGAGTAAGGCTAAATGTTTTGACATTATGAGCTTGGTTCAGTAAGGCTAAATGTTTTGACATTATGAGCTTCGTTCAATAAGACTAAACTGTTTGGTGGTCTCCAGAGTTTTACAAAGACAAGCAGCTACCATGTTGCTGTATTTTTCCTTGTACTCTTTATTTCTACAGTTTTAATGAAGTTTGGATGGGAATACATGTGTTATGTCCTTGAATTTCTAACACTAGACATGTGAAATTTGGATAGTCCAGTTAGTGTTGTTTTTGTCAAACAAGTTTGAAATTTTGATTTCTCCCTATGGGTGGGGTTAGGAGAGTAAATGTTATTTGTCTTAAATTTAAATTAATCTTGACTTGTTTGTTTTTATGTCTTAGATTTGGCATGTGTCATTAGAGACCCAAATGTTAATAAAATGTCAGACTCAGACCCTTGGGTAATAACATTGAAACTATTGAAATATCCACCTTATAACAATAAACATGCTAGGTGTGTAAAGACATTCATACAGCAATTGGTATTTGCCCATTGATCTGTCAGTAGCCCTTTTCTGTGAATTTAGCTTCTGGCCATAACTTGAAAACTGTTACAAATGTCATTGGCCCCAGGATCTATCATTATCCCCAGTTACATATCCCCTGGGTCATAATTTGGAAATTAATGAGATCCACATGATCTATAGTGGATATCTACCTTTTGTTTGAGTATACATAAGCAAATATTTAATGAGCAAAGTGGGAACCTTTTGCAGTGTTGCCTGTGGCTTTGTCACTCATGACAATAAAATGTTTCCACTTGAAAAAAATGTAGATTTTCTTTTTATCTTATGGCAAAACCCATCAGTTTGCATGGATTTTTTTCTGTTCTGTGCCTATGCATTACTACATGATTAAAAGAAGTTCCAAAATGTGGATATAATTTTAAGATCTGTGCATCCATTTGGGGAAACAGAGAGAGAGAGAGAGAGAAGAAGAAAGGAAAGAGAAGGATCAGCAGAAGAAAATGAAATAGGTATAGATATGGAAATGCCAGTTTTTAATAACATTCACAAGGGTAGATATATTTCCTAAATGGGAAAAGAAAGTTCCATTGGTGATATTGCCAATGTGACAGTTAAAGTAGTATCACTACTGTAGCAATACAGTTTTTTTCCTATTGATATATTTTAGCATCTCATTATGAAATATATAATAAAAACTCCTATTTGCTTGACATTGATATTTGCTTGTTCAGCTCTCACTTCTCCCTGTACTGTCCAAAAGGAGAAGTCAGTTCTCTCTAAATAAATTCAAATCTATCTTGACCCCTGTTTCATCATGGAAAAATTATTTTAAAAGATTTTGGGCTATAGGATATATTTCAGTTCTAATTCTGATCTATTGTTGTTCTAGTCAAGACAACACGGGAGGCAGTTTTGGACTCCCAGGCTATGAACCTGATAGCAAACCTTGGGAGAAAGAAAGCTCAAGCCTTGCATACAGAATTTGTCAAGTTCCAGCCAGTAGAATTTGCAGAGAAATTGGTATGACCATTTATCTTAACGTGTTTACAAAAGAAACTGTCGTCTAAAAATTATTGGCTCAAGATTGTAACTAACATCTTCAGCAAAAAATGTATCCTGTGCCTGCTTGTGGCTCATGCATGATACTAAACGTTTTTAATTGATAACATTCTAGAAAATAAGATTTTTGGAAGAAAAGTTAGATCAGGAGCTTATGCTGTTTGACACAGGTAGGCAGAAAAGTACTTCATCACCAGTATTATAGTGTTCTATTAACCAGTATTATAGACTGATTAATAGAACACAGTTTCTCAGTAAAAAAAGACTGTACTTGGCAGCAAACCAGTCACGGAAACTGAATATGGTCGCAGAAAAGAAGACAGAATGTTATTTGTGAGGAAATACACTCTTTATGGCTATTTTTGTCAAGCCAGCTTAACAGTGATCATTTTGATGTCCATCTGTACATCTGTCCACACCGTTTGTAGTCATTTTCTTGAATACAGTTGTCCACAGGCATGTTTCTTGGTATGTGGATACATCTTGATGTGTACAGCACCAGTTCACCACAAGTTTGCGGGTGGACTGAACATGCAGACTATGGCTGGTTTCTTATTTGCTCGACAATGTTGAAGGTATTCAGACTTGGAATTGGAGCACTGGACACATCATGTATTCTGATTGGATGTTATTTGTTACTGACTGTTTACAGGTGTGTGTAGGCTCCTACAGATGTGTATAGGCTGATACAGGAAGTTGCTGGGTGTTTACAGGTTTGCATAGGCTCATACAGGAAGTTACTGGGTGTTTACAGGTTTGCAAAGGCTCATACAAGAAGTTGTTGGGTGTTTACAGGTTTGCATTGGCTCATACAGGAAGTTGCTGGGTGTTTACAGGTTTGCATAGGCTCATACAGGAAGTTGCTGGGTGTTCACAGGTTTGCATAGGCTCATACAGGAAGTTGCTGGGTGTTTACAGGTTTGCATAGGCTCATACAGGTATGTATTGGCTCATACAGGAAGTTACTGACTGGTTTTACACTCCTACGGAAGTTGCTGTCTGTACAGGTGTGTGTAAGTTTTCACAGGAAGTTACTGTTTACAGGTGTGTATTGGCTCTTACAGGAAATTACTGCCTGGTTTATAGGTGTATATATAGGCTCATACAGAAAGTTGCAAAATGATTGTAAAGGTTTGTCTCTTTTATCAAACATGTTCTCCATTCTTGATGGCCTGACTTGATTCTAAAATTGATGATAGGATTCCTGGTAAGTATGATCATGGATTGGCATCTGAGAAGTATGGTTATGGGTAGCCCTCTGAGAAGAATATTCATGGATTGGCATCTGACGAGTATGCTCATGGATTGGCATCTGATAAATATCCACATAGTTTAGCATCTCTGCATCATTAGTATTTGACTTGGGAAATTTGTTTTGTGACACATTTTTATTGTCATATAGTATGGTCTCTTTGATGAAACACAGTCTGATCAATATAGGTTTAAAAAAAAATTAGAAATTACTGATTGAGTTGTGGACAAATGTTTTAGTCCAAGTTTATTTATCTGGTAAAATTGTAAAACTTTTTAAAAAATTTAAGACATTTTTGAGACATGTGAATTATGTCATCAGTCAGAATCGTAGATTGGTTTGAAATGTGCATACTTGATTACAACTTAATTTTGCGACTCAGAATTGTGCAGTCATGTGTCAGTGATGTTCTTGGAAGATTATAGTTCCATTTGAAGAAAAAAGCTGTGGTATGCACTTAGTCGACCTTATTGCATACATTGTATCATAGCCACAAGAATCTGTCGCCCTAGTTTTACTTCCAACATTGTTAAAGTTTAAATGCCCTTCATGATCATTGAAATTTTTGACTTCAAATGAGCACAGAAACTATACATTGTAATTAATATTGACTGATAGGCATACCTAGATTATAGTATTATAATTATACAAATATGTAAAAATATTTTATTTTCTGCCACTTAAACAAGCAGTTTATTTATTTTTAGTTTGTAAAACTTCACCAGAAAGTGACTCAAGTTGAAAACATTTCCAAACTGTTTCCAAGAAAACCCTATAAATATACATGAGAGCACAAGTACAGGTATCTTCACACCAAAGTATTCATCTATTCAAATCATATTGGTCACTAATGTTATGGATTAGTAACAGCAGCAGTTAAAACTGCTTGTTTTGAGGGTTAATTAAAATCTAAATGTGAATCTTTCGGACTGTATGAAGTTTTGGCAACATTTTGAAAACTAAAAAAAACTCTTGTTCTAATGGTAGTTGATTAATGAATTATACCTATTTGAAATTACAGAAATGTAATCTAGGTACATTGTTCAGTTAATATTAGTTACAATTTCTGCTATGCTCATTTGAAATCATAGGGCCAAAATATATGGTTCAGTGACCAAGAAGGGCAAATAAAACTTGATACTGTATATTACATTTTGTTTTATTGTTAGATCACTTCACTGGGAGACCCCACCACAAGTTCACAAGGAACAAGGATATCATCAGGAGGGTGGCAGAAACTAGGAGTATCTGTACAACCATTCTTCTCAAGATCTCCTGCATTCCATTTTATGTTGGTATTTTTGCATGATCTTAGCTTCATATATATATATATATATATATATATATATATATATATATATATATATATATAGTTAATGATTTTATGCTAAGGCATTGTACATGTGAAAGGAACATGTTTAGAATGCAGAACTAAACATTAAACCATTAATTTTTTTATTACCTGTATACATAAAACTTACAAAAGAAGCTTCTTAATATGCAGCTTTTCAAGATAAAGGTACTGTTGATACATTTTTCAAGTACATGTTAATGGCAGAGGGAGAGACATCTCAGTTACTTTTTCACAGGCAGTGGCATCAACAGTTTTGCTAAAATTTTGGTTAATGATTTTCATTGCTATTGTACTGGGAAGACTTTATAGAGATTGTGAGACATCTCTTGGCATTCTTGCATCTTCACAGTTTGCTTTTGGTTTAATTTCTCTGAAATATTTGTATATACAGGCATTAAACTTTATTAATGCATTTTTATTAAGGAATACTACCAGTGATCTCCCCAGAAGACTTTGATTGCAGTGGGGATAACCACGTGTGATAAAATGTTTTTTAAAAGGTGTGTTGTCATCATAAAAGTTATAAAATTTATATCAGTGAAATGAAAAAGAAGTACTTATACTTACATAGTATATCCCTAAGTTATAACATGATTTAATGTTAGACTCATTTGTCTTTGAATTTAAATTAATAATGTCTGATGTTTTTTTCTTCACTTCCCCACATATTTTGATTGTCAAATTAAAAGTAAACATAACTTCAACCATTTTAGGTTCTCTTAAAATTTCAAGACAGTAATATACTACCTCTGAAATTGAAGACACAAAATTGTTAAATAGCCAACTGGAAGCTATTAACACATATTATATTGAATGATTCATGTCACAATACATATCATATTGTAACTAAACTGGTGATAAATAAAGCAAATAGCCAAATTTAAGCAGCAGCCTGTATCAAAATTCTTTATTTTCCCATGCTTTGTTTCATTCAGCTGCTTTGTGTACATTTGTAGACTTGGACATGTCTGCATTTTGTATTTCAGGTGTGGGTCATTTGAAAGAGGAGCTAGACCTCAGAAAGAACCCCGACAGCTAAAGAGGAAGGAGAAGGATAACACTGTGGGAAAAGAGACTGTTCCTAGACAGGTTACAATAAAAATAAATAATTTACAGATTTTCTTTATTTGTTTTTGGATCATAAGTAAATTAAAATATATAGAATCATGAGGTACCATTCCAATAAGCCATCCATCCACTGTGGATTAAAAACACAGTCTCATAATTATTCTTGCACCTTTACAGAAAAGGTAACAAGTTAGAGGTTTTTTTTAACTTTATGGTAGCTTATAAAGCTGGGACTGGAGTTTTTATAGTGTATAGCAAACTTCGATTGCATTACTCTCCCTGAATAGGTCTTGGTCTCCTGTCATATGTAATGGAGTGTATGGTTTGCTTTTCTCTCATCCTTACTCTGTCTTATGTTGCACTGCTGTAAAATACCAAACATTCTCTCTACCCTGTCAAAGAAATAAAAAGGAATGCTGGACATAGAAAATAGGGCTAAACCTAGCAAGTGAAGGGAAAACCCCTGACATGATAATGGTTCTGCAGTACCTATCTCTAGACTGGTTTTTTTTTTTTTTTTTTTGGCAGAATGAGTTTGGATTTATTTATTCCAGCCTGTCTGATTCCATTTATCATATTCTATATCTAGAACAATGTTAGAGATACAGCTTGTGGGTATTAATTGAATACAGTTGTAGAAAAATAGTTACTGACTGTATTTGTAAATTTGTATACCTCCATTGCTTGCTGTGGGGCATTTTGATTTGGCACTGTCCATATCTGTCTGTTACAAGAATTTTGTTGTCATGATTCTGAAATGACACTCAGTGTTAAAAAGTAAAATTTTTCTAGTATAGTTTTATCTATATGAAGATGACTCGATTCAATTTTCATGTCAGTATAGTCCTACCCGTTTATGTCGACATCCTCGGGCCCAAGGAAATATTGTCGACATAGGCGGATGTCGAGATAAGTGTTGGGGTGGGGGGCCTGGAAAAAAGATACAAGTTACTATATTTGTCAGTAAGGGGTGACCTGTCGTTAGTGAGTAGCATTTGAGAAAACAAACAATGCAAATTTTGATTACATGAAGACAAAACCAGTGTCAAATACACTTGTATATTGACAAATTACATTTTGGTTACCTTTGTGTAATAAAATCCACAATAAAATATTGCATCAGTCACATCCTGATATGAAAAACATTCACTATGATTATTCAATGTCGGCATAAGGACATGGTTGCATAGTTGTTATTTACACGCTTGGAGTACATGTACTTAAATTGGCATAGATTTTGGTCAGTCAATTCCCATCTTACTGAGGCTACCAAGGGGATGAGGCTATTCACAGGGAAATGAAAACCTGTTAACAAGTTGGTTTAAACAGTACTTGTATTTAGTTACAGAAGTCATCATGAAAAGTACATAAAAGCGAACAAGAGATATGCGGCTGATATGATTAATGAAGGCATAATATTGTATACATTGACACATGCTAATGAGGTATTAAAAGAAAATGATTCTTACAATACAATATCATAACAATGTCAGCTCAGTACATTTAAAATTTTTCACAGACATCTTTGCAAGATGTCCCACCCTTAACTTCCTTAACAGCCAGATATTTAGTTTCCAGAATTTAATCTAATCTGTGTTTACACTGCTGTTGGTAGCCATTGTAAATATAAATAAAGTTAAAAAGGAAACTTTCACAGCACAATAAACTTGTTTTAATCACTGATCACTTTGGAAAATGCAAGAATCAGATAAGATTTGATTGCTTTTATTTAAGTCGCGGCGAGAGGACAAAAAAAAAAGCCAGGGTTTTTTTTTATCCGACCGCAAACTTGGTGGCAAGATCAACTAATTGTGGAATAAAGTACAGGTCGGAACTGGCCGCTTGCCGACATAAATGATTAGGTGAGAAAATTAAAGTCCGGCGGCAAGATCAACTAATTGTTGAACAAAGTTTGGGTTGGAACTGGCAGCTGGTCGACATAAATAATAAGGCGGTAAAATTAAAGCCTGGCGGCAAGATCAACTAATTGTGGAACAAAGTATGGGTCGGAACTGGCAGCTTGTCGACATAAATGATTAGAAAACAAAGGATTTGTTCAAGCTGGGACCAAAGGCTTCTGTCGACATGTACGTTTATTTTTTTATCTTGACGTCGACATAAGCATGACAATTTTGGTAGTAATAGTAGACCAAGGGACCGGGACTTTGCTTTTTTGTCGAAATAGGCGGCTTGTTGACATAAGTGATGTTGATATAAGTGGGTAGAACTGTATAGCAATTATATAAAAAAAAAAACATTCATGAACTGTTTGGACTTGGACATTTCTGAGAAAATCATTTTTGGTATGATTAAGCAATTATTGTTTGAGGTAGACATACAAAATTTTTGAGTTTTATTAGTATTCAGATGTAGATGACCTGATTAAATTTTCAGGCCATTACAGCAGTTTTTCCATTTTTTTTAATATGCCCACTGTAAGGCAGAGCATTTTGTGTTGTGATGTCTGCTTATCCAGCCTTCCATCCAGCTGCTACCATTTATGTTTCTGCACAATAAGTCTATTTGTTTATGTTTGGCAGTTACCAAACTTTTGTGGAGGGCTTCCATTTTGGGTAAGGAAGAACTGATCAGTCTTTGAGCCAGAAGCTTCAAGTTCATTTTCGCTGCAGCTGAAAGAAGGAAAACAGTTTTGGCACAGTGACTCAAGTTTTCATGGTCCAAAAGGTCAAGGTCATTGACTGAAAGAAAAAATGGTTTCCGCACAATATCAAGTTTCCATCATCTTTGGTTAACAGACTTTGTGGATGACTTAAATGTGGGTTGGGGTAAGGAAGAAGTCCATCGATTTGGAATCAAAGGTCAAGATCACTGTGACAGATACAAGGAAAGTGTTACAGTGTGACCCCGCTATAGCACACTCTGTTATAACACGAATTCGGATATAACACGGTCGTGATGTGGCTCCCGAAATTTCATATACATGTATTTTTCTCATACACGAAACAAAAATTTCTTTCTTAAAAGTACGAAAAAATTATCATTTTAGGGAAGATATCGCGCATGAATAATACATGACAGTCGTGGCGTGGCTCCTGAAATTTTATATGTATTTTTCTCATACACGAAAAAATAGTGTTTTCTTCTTAAAAGTATGAAAAATAACGTTTCAAAAGTTTATTCAGGAGTCGTGCAGGACTTCGCCAATGTCGCAGATTGTGATTTTTTTTTTCCCTTATTGGTGGCAAATTATACCATCTGGCGATTTTTTTTATCGGCGACATTGTTGCACTGAAATGCACTGAAAAATTATCTATTGTTACATAAACAAATTCTTTGTCCATATTGACAAACCATCTTAGCAGTGCATTGTTATATCATAATCCGCTTATGTTGACATCTAGCATGAGTACTGTATATTTTGAGGTATCCGCTTTTTTTCAAATTTACATTTTTGGTAGCGGAGATCAACTGGACGAGGCATTAACTCATAATCTATCTTTCGTTGGATTTTCGGTCGCTCACTAGTAATTAATATATTTACACAGACTGACATTTGTATGTAGATGGTAAGTAAAATTCCTCTTCTTTTCACTCAGAACTAAATCCTTCAGAACATTCACATTTTCTGTAGTAATCCCTGTCATCAGACCAGAACACCTGCGTCTCTATCGTCAATTGACCCTTTCTTTAAATTTCTGACGCATGCGTGGAAGGCAGCATCACTCCACTACCATAAATGTAAAAAAAAAAAAGCTCTCACTTGTCTATTCAATAGGCAGGGAGGAACAGTAACTACAATTGACCATACGACGGCCAATTCATTTTTTTTTAAAAAATGTACCCAGATAAAATAGTAGCTGAAATTTCAAAGAAAACATTACCTTTGAAGCACCGATTGTTATGAAAACATACTAAGCAAATGGGAAAAAAATCAGTCTCAATCATGCAATACAATTTTTTGATGTTGCCGCCACAATAAGAAACGGGCATTTGTTTGGTTCTCCAAAGTTGTCCTTTAGCGGTGACTTCAATAATGCATGCACTCTTCATCAAAGAAAGCCGACTACAATCTTCAATAAAAACAAAGAACCTTTCTTCAAAGGAAGTCATTACCGAACTTAAATAAAAGCAATGGAATCTGATGGATTGTTTCATTTTCCAATGTGACTGGAACACTTCTACTGTGGCATGAAAGTTTCCTTTCTACAGGAAAAATGTTTATGCTTACGAACTCTACCAACGGCGGCTTAAAATGCAAACTTTTACCGACTTGGGACGTACTGAAAAGTAAATGTGCTTCATCATTCATTACATGATTCTGCTATTTTTTCCACTGAATTCAGACATATGTGACCTGTGACAAAATTATGGAATATTTTAAATGTGTGTGTGTGCATGTTTTCGATGGAATTACTTGTATTGTGGATTCAATGTATGTGACGTGATTCGTGGGTGAGTACACGGTGTTGATACTTTATTCATTGCTATACATTAGACATGTATATATAAACAGTATACATGTATATGTACCAATGCGTGGTTCTCTGAATAAAGTAAAATATTAGATATGCCTACTTTGTTTTCACTACAGGTATATTTCTCATTTAATATGCATCGATTTAAGACGATAACTGTACCAATGAAGCACGTATTTTTGTGCCCACATTTATTACCTACCCCCCACCCCCTGCACATCTTTTCGGGTACATGCATCATTTTCTTCAGCCAACTGACATGGTTGCTTACAACACGGTTTGGTCTATAACACAGTCGGGTTCTATTTCTATGGCTCCCAACTACCGTGTTACAGTGGGGTCACACTGTATATTCACACAAATTTCAGTTATCTACAGAGAGCACTATTAAACATGGGGTGGGAGTTAAATGACCATTTATAGCACTATTGTTCCACTTTTCTGTGCTCACTATAGGTCATAGTGTATTGTTAAGAATAGTATGTTATTCTCTTACCATGTAATCTTTGTGTACATCTGTCTAGTTTCCTTCTCTCCATCTGTCTATTACCAGTTTTCATTTCTGTGCAATGGCCTTAATTGTCCATCATTTCTGGTTATGAAAATAAGTGGATCAAATACACTTGGAGTGTGGGAGAATGTGATTGTTTTCAGGGTTTAAAAATGTCTGACAGTCAAGGTCACTGTGACTGAAAGAAAAATAAAATGGTTTCTGCCCAATAACTCAATTTCACCACCATCTACTGAATCAAGTTTTGTGGATGGCTTGCACTTGGTGTAAGAAAGGACCCTATTCATTTTGAGGTCAAAAGATCAAATGTCAGGATCACTGAAAAGAAGAAAAAAAAATATTTTCTGAACAATGACTCTTGTTTTGCACCATCTGCAGTTGCTGAATTTTGTGGACGGCTTACACGTGAGGTACGGAAGAAAGCCTATAAATTTGGTGCCATTATGTTAAAGGTCAAGGTTAGCAAAACATTCGCAAACATTAGTTCTACATCATGAACCTGAATCAAATTTATGGCTGGCTTGCAAAGGAGGGGAGGGGGAAAGGAAGAAGCCTATCAAGTTTGGGCTCTGAAGTCAAGGTCACTGTGATTAAAGAAAGGAAAATGGTTTCTGCAAAGTCAGCTGATGTTTGAGTCTAAAGGTAAAACATCAAGGTTCTTTTAACTGAGAGAAGAAAATTGGTTGCTGTACAAAAATTTCAGTTACTGACCACATAATTTTTCCAAAGTTTGCAGAGGGCTTGCAATTAAGGTGTGGAAGAGGCTTCTAGATTTGGAGGGGTTGAAAAGATCAAAGATTACGGTCATGGTGGATTTTAGGAAAATTAGTTTTGCAGAATAAGTTTTGTTCTTGTGTAGGTTCCATGTCCATATATTAGGTCAAGGTCAATGTGTTTTTAATGAGAAAAAAAAGGGTTTTTGTACATTAAGTTTAGTGCAAAGCCACATAAATTGGACAAAGGTTGAGGTAATCAAGAGACATTTGCCAGTGATCTTCAGAGTCAACCGTACCCTGCTAGAGCCTTCAAAGAGGATTGTTATACACAGGGCTGGCATACAATAAGCTTTTCATAGTACTCTTGAACATTTTAGCATGATCAAGCAAAAACCACTATAATGAAATTTGATAGGTTTTTTTTTTTGCCTTTTTAGATGACCTGAACCAATTTTCATTCCGTTATACACAATTGTTTCAATATTTTTTTAAAAATTTGCCTTTTCTGTTTGCAGTGGGACATCGTGTGCATATTTGTTTTACAAACACAAATCAGTTGATCTTTTGTTAGACAGGGCTTTGGGTGTCTAAAAGGCAGTTTTAGGAGAGAGCCGCAGACAAGTGAAAATAGTGCAATGTTTTGAAACATCAGAGTGATTTTGTAAAGTTTTTGTTCAGTTCTTTATATTTGCATTTTAAAAACTTTGCATTTAATTTGCACCATATAGGCATTATTGTGCTGACATGCTTTTTGCTGCTAATGCACACATACATAAACAAATTTCTTTTTTTATGTAAGTATAAGAAAGTGTAAATGTCACACTGGTGCTGGAATGAAATCATGTTTATTTTAGTTGCAAAGTTTTGGAGAGGAGGAAAAGAATGAGGCCACCACAGAGGAGGTTGATAGAGTCCACAGGATCTTACTGGAGCAATATGCAGAGTATGGAGGTAAAACTTTCATTCTCTGAGTAAATTATTTAAAAAAATTATAAAATCTTTGATATGAAATAAACTTTTATATTTATATTATTTTTATATATCTTTTGTGCCAGCCATGTTTGACAATGGAACCCGTGAGAGTGTTTCATTCAGTAATGAAAGCTTGTACATTTTGTGTTCTTATATTATACTTGCTGTTATCATGGCAACATGTTTTAAACTTAGTAATTTTAATGTCAATTTTCAGATATAGGTTTTCACTCTGCTTGGTCTTGTGTATGTATGGATTCATAGCACATTGCTATACAATGCCAAGCAAGTTTATAAGTCCCAAAGTTCTGATGTACGAAACAAAGCCAAAAATGGGTAAAAATCTTTCAAATACAAAGTCCAGTTCTATATATAAACCACACTCTCTTTAAAAATTATAAGACCTTCTCAGCTGGAACATCATCATGAGACATGTCTTGTTGTAAACAGTTAGCCTCCATTAGTCACCTTGTAAATCATGCAGGAGGATGCATCAGGTCTATTCTGCATCCCTGAGTATGCTGAGGAGGATGCATTTTGTCTGTTCTGCATCCCTGAGTATGCAGGGGGAGGATGCAATGGGTCTATTCAGCATCCTTGAATATGCAGGGGGAGGATGTATTGGGTCTATTCTGCATCCCTGAGTATGCAGGGGGAGGATGCTTAGGATCTATTCTGCATCCCTGAGTATGCAGCAGGAGGATGCATCGAGTTTATTCTGAATTGTGAGGTATGCAGGGGGAGGATGCAGTGTGTCTATTCTGCATCCATGAATATGCAGGGGGAGGATGTATTAGGTCTATTCTGCATCCCTGAGTATGCAGGGGAGGATGCATTGGTTTTATTCTGCATCCCTGAGTTTGCAGGGGATAGTTAGATACCACTATCATGTATTAACACTTTATGTGGGTAGAAGACTAATTGCTAAACAGGTCACCAATATGTGACATAATTGCCTTTAAGGCAGTATGTAGTTAGTTTTGTGTGCATGTTTGCTTCAAACACCTGGTAGAGCTAATCTTGTTAAGACAAACAAGTCACGTTGACTGTATCATGTTGATTGAACTGGGTATTGATACTTGTTCAAGAGTAGACAAGGTACCAGTTTAATAAAGTAAATTTTAGAGCCAAATGACATAATAATTTAAACAACTTAGAGGTTTATTTAAGTACTGTCTGGACAAGTTTTATTGTATATA
Organism: Megalonaias nervosa; assembly: GCA_016617855.1. NCBI lineage: Eukaryota > Metazoa > Mollusca > Bivalvia > Unionida > Unionidae > Megalonaias > Megalonaias nervosa. The sequence goes on along the minus strand of JAECUM010004041.1, from coordinate 74,022 downwards.
ATAATAATAATAGAATCTTTGATGTACTAGATTAAAGTACATATTTGCTATTTTACCAAAGTATTAAATTTTAACTCAACTTGTTTTTTTTCCTCATAATTTCATCTTTTATTAATAATCTTATGTACCTTACTTCACATCAGTTATAGCGTACTTTTCTGGAAATCAAAGACCTCAAACTCCACACATTTTGCTCATTCATTGGGTGTGTATTCATTGTGGTTGTTATGAACTGACAAAAATGCATTCACATTCATGCAGGTATTAATAACACCAGCGATATAACTAAAACATTTTGTTATTTTTATTCACTTCAGAGAGGCCATTATGTTACTTTGAATTTGTGATAAACCCCCACTCATTCGGACAGACTATCGAGAACATTTTTCATGTGTCCTTTCTTGTGAGGGTAAGTCAGTTAATTTTCCTTAGTGACATTCACATTTCTTATGGCAGGCAGATATTCTTAATGCCACATTCAGTTCATTATGATTTAAAGTGATAAATAATTTCATTTACCAAGGAGGAGTGTCTTGCTGAGGATTAAGAGTAAAGTTATGCAGAACTCAAGATAAGCAGTGTATTTGCATACCTTACACAAAATAAAATTACAAAAAACTGGTTTAACTTGTTGCAGTGCTTTCAGTGTAGAAAAAAATAATCAGTTTTTCACATTTAGTCAGAAGTCTGTTGTTGGTAATATAACTCCTGCTGTAAGTGCAATGTTTTCTCATAACCCATATCACTGTTTTACCATGGCCCATGTCACATTCAGTGTTTTGTCATGGCTCATGTCACATTCAGTGTTTTTCTCAGGCCCATGTCACATTCACTGTTTTATTATGGCCCATATCACATCAATGTTTTATCATGGCCCATGTCACATTCAATGTTTTATCATGACCCATGTTGCATTAAATGATTTACCATGGCCCATGTGACACTCATTGTTTATCATGGCCCATGACAAATTCACTGTTTCATCATTGAGACCCTCATAAGTCATACAGAATGAGTTCTATTCCTTGACTATGTATAAAACACAAATATGGTTTTGTATTTTTTTCCAGACTCCATCTTTTATGTTAAATAGTTTAAGCCTTATAGTGCAAATGAAATTAAAAACAAATTTTGATTTACTGATGTTTGGTTCTGTGCCTATGATATTATTGATTTGTAGACATCAAAGAAAACACCTAAAATAGTTCAAATCTGTGGTATGATAAAGATTGAACATCAGTATTTGAACACCAGATCAACCATACAAGATTAATTATAAGATTAAATGAGTAATAACATCTACTTACCTCGTGAAAGTTCTATTATTTTTTTAACACAGAATCTCTCATGTATATAGGCCTTTTTTTTTTAATTGTTTATGAACTCAAGTTTGTTATTACTGCTTCTACTAAACTACATGGAGGACTGACATGAAAATTTACAGTCATTTCAAGGACTAGTTGATCTGAAATGAAAATGGTACTCCACACACACCAGGTATGGCTACCATGGGAGCCATCTTGAAAATTTTGTTCTTGATACAAAAATATACTTCCAGAATGGATGGTCAGATAGACACAGAGATTTCACAAAAAGTCTTCTTATGAGATTTAGTTGTTCTAAATAAAAATTGTGCCCATGGGACAAGCAATATATCCAACTGGCTGGCCTTGGCAGCCATCTTGTAAATGTTATCACTTCCTATCCTGATTGGATGGTTTTAACACTACAGGGTTTTTATAAAAAGACTTTGCATAATATCTAGTTAGCCTCATAAAATGCAGATGGTAAAAAAAAAAAGTTTTGTCTTTACTCCTCCTGAATGGATGGTCATATTGACGTGGGGTTTTCGCTAAAAGACTTGTTATGATGGTCTTAAATGAAAATGATTCCTGTTGGACATGCCATCAAACATCCAATATGGCTACCATGGTGGCCATTTGGAACATCTTGTCACTACTCATCCAGCACAGATTGTCATGTCAACATTGAATTTCCACAGAAAGTCATTGTCTGGTTGGTCCTAAATTTAAATGGTATTGATTTGATGTTCAGTATATCTGCCATCTTGAAAATTGTTATTATTACTTTTGAATGGATAACCATATTTGCACAGAGTTCTCACTGAACAAAATCATAAAAATCTGTTATCAATTCTCTTGAATCAATAGTTGTATCTGCTTTGGGGTTTTAAGTAAAAGACTTAATGTTATCTGTGTAGTACTAAATGAAAATGGTACATTCAGATTTTCAGTATGGTTAACAAATCTCTACAAAGTTGATGGCAATAGCTGCATGGATGTTTGACTGAAAGAGTTGTCATGTCAGGCTGGTACTGAATGAAAATGTTGCTATCTGACATACAGCATGAATGGCATAGTGACAAACTTTAAAATATTATTATGGTTACTTCTCCTGAATAGATAGCTATTTTCCCTAAAGGATTTCTTATGATGTCTACTTTGTTCTAAATAAAAAGGGTCCTGATCTGACATCCAGTATGGCCACTATGATGTCTACTTTGTTCTAAATGAAAAGGGTCCTGATCTGACATCCAGTATGGCCACTATAATGTCTACTTTGTTCTAAAAGAAAAGGGTCCAGATCTGACATCCAGTATGGCCACTATGATGTCTGCTTTGTTCTAAATGAAAAGGGTACTGATCTGACATTCAGTATGGCCACTATGATGTCTACTTTGTTCTAAATGAAAAGGGTCCTGATCTGACACCCAGTATGGCCACTATGATGTCTGCTTTGTTCTAAATGAAAAGGGTACTGATCTGACATCCAGTATGGCCACTATGGTGGCTATTTGAAAAGTCTTGTCATAGCTAATTCTCATAAAAGGATAGTCATAGTGACATGGAGTTTCACTAAACGACTTATTATATCTAGCTAGTGCTAAAAAATTTGGTACAGCATGATGACTTTGATGAACATCTTGAACATCATTTTTTCAAAAGTCCTCTTTTAGGGACATAATTGTTTTCACCGAAATACTTGTCACTATATAAAGTTGATTCTAACGGAAAATGAAGTCAATGCAATTTCCCCAAATGCAGCAAATCATGTGAAAGCTACTTTTCCAGATGGCATATCTAGCATTAAAAATGATAGTAATTATTTCTTGGAACATTAAGTAGTTGTTCCTGGATTAAAAGGATGCTGATACAGCCTCCAAAATGACTGCCTTGATGGCCATCTTCAGTGCTCAGAGAAATATATTTTACATACAGGCCCAGGGCTGGTGACTTTAAAAAAAATCACAAGCCCTTACTCTAATTTCCATATTCCCAAAATTGCCCTTTTATTAAAATATTGTCACATGACATTGCAATTGCCACACTTCAAATATGCAAAGATAAAAAATGTTATTAAATTGACTTCTGTGTTTATTTGGATCCCAAAATAATTCACATAGAGCCATGTTTTCCTTGCCAGAGGTCAGCCACTGTCTAACTGCTCTATCAATGTCCTTCGTATGCGGTGATCAACAGTATTTATGTCCATTAACATCTGAAGCATTGTCTTGATTTGTACAGTTTCTGTTCACACTTTTGGTGTTGTTGATTTGTGCTGCATAATGAGTTAAACAAGTGCTGCATTACACTAATGTAAGTGTGAGCAAGCCAAAGGACAGCTCAGTTATTATTTATTAAACTTTAACTTAAAACATCTTGAACAATGCAACAATTAAACTAGACCATTTAAACAATTTCAGATACTTAAAAGTGTTTTTTGCTGAAATAATTTTTAGTCTGCTTTTTCTTTTTTATCTCATCTCCAAAAAAGGCTGGCCAATTTTTAATCAAAGCCTCAAAATTCAACACAACCACATTTGATCCCTTTATTACTTACAATAACTTAAAAAACATCCTGCATTTGTACATCTGTATTTTGCACTTGACCTTGTCCATAATCAAGTTCATAGTGTACCTAACCGGAGAAATTTACTTTGTAAACAACATAATACATAGTCAGTATTTCTTTTTGAGTGTGGAGTAAATATTCAGATCATTATCAATGGAGGTAATCATGTTTTGTTTCGGTCTAGGTCTGGGACATCAGATTTCCACTTGGAAATTCCTAAACTCTTTTGATAACTTTTAATGTTTCATGAAGGAGACTATCCAATATCCTGGCTCTATTATTGTGTCTTAGCTTTTTACATAATCTTGAGAAATTACTTGTTCTTGCATTAACATCTGAAGCAGAATCATTCTTATTGTTGTGTTCAGTTTTTGATATGGGTGGATTTATTTATTCAAATTATTATTCACTGAATTTACAAAGTTCTCAATATTATTTGAGTACTGGAACATTTATATCAAATTATAGTGAATTCAGACAAGAACTTTTTATTTTATATTTTTATATTATTGTGATATATCTAAAGTCTGTTAGCACAGCATTGCAATCCAAGCCACTGGCACATTAGCAAATTAGAGTCTACAAGCACATCAGCACATTCAATATTGGAACTTATTGGGAATACCACTGGAATTCAATTGGAACTTCATACATATGGACTTGTGATACAACTTTTTGGACTATTTGGAATTTAACTCACAATACTGTAAGTTATTATTAAATTTTCCACATTGTATTCAAGAGAAACAAATCATTTGTTGAATTTTATGAAACTTGTTGGATTTCACTCTTTTCTTTTACTTGTTTAAGACCATAGAGTTGTAACTGTATGAATATTGTTCCATGATGAGAACTCACTTTCACAGTTTGCTGTTTGAAAAGGCATATACATAGCTAGTTTAGCCTAATGGAACAAGTTTGAAGTCTGTTCTTTTTGATTATGTACAAGTTTCCACAGCTCACAGGTATTGTCTTTTCCAAGATAAGATTTTTCACTAACACAACAACTAACATTTATCTTAACCATGGAAAGGCTTTATGGTGATTAGAAAAGAAATGAAAATGAACTCTACTTTTAAATATTCAGCATGTTAGTCCACTTTTCCTACATTTTGAAATACTGCTGAAATGAGGGGTTTACCGGCATGTCATCTGCTTTTTGTCCAAGCATCATATACATCAGATTTGAATTTAACACCATGTTCGGTTACATTAAGACTTTTGAAAGCTCTAATAATCTGGTGTACTTCCTAACTTTAAAAATAAAATGCCTTCATCATTATCATCAGCCAGTATTTGCCGAATGAAATCTTTATGCTGGGAGGCAACTATTTTGGATTTTCTAGGTACCCCATATTATAAACATGGATTTGTAAAACATCCTTGATACTTGGTTCAAACTATGACAGAATGCTTATTCTGGGGCAGAATGTGCCGTCAGATTTAGTATAACAACCATTCCTGTCAAGCCAAAGAAACCAGATATGTAAACAAAAAAAGATAAGTTGCAACAAGTGCTATGATATTTCAACCAGTGTCTTATGCTGTGACAAGCATTGTAAAGGTGAACAGCTGAATAAAAATTGTATCCTGTGCAGTACATTTGCACATGTGCAACTTTAAACTAACTTGTGGCAGTTCTTGCACATCACTGGTCTCCAAGTGCATGAATTCATAAAATTTTCAATAATTAACATAATCATGTGACCTAGCAGTATCACTGCTAATTGACCTTGTAGTCAAGTCAGGAGACATTACTTGTATATTTCTACTTCATTCAGCTGATGAACACAGTGATTTGTACACATACAAATTAATTAAGACCAGACTTTATATATGGTTGCATTCCAAAGAACAAGTTGATTGTGAGCACCCTGACCTTGATTTTATGGTCAATGATTTTGATTTGGGAATTTAGCTTTAATGGCATCTAGGCATCACAACATGTACAAATATGAATGGATTTTTATTATTTACCCCATAGCACCTTGAATGATACCACTGAAACAAACACACACACACACACACACACACACACTCCAATAATACTTATAGATTTAACCAAAACTTTGCATGTGGTAAAATCTTGACAATGGCCAAGATAAATTATTTGATAGATTATTGATGATATGAGGTTCAAGGACAGTTGCCTTGATAAAAAATAGTCTACTGTACTTAAGGGATCTTGTGAATATGTTAACTCCAACATTATCAAATTTAGTATGTTGGAGTTTCTCAAGAATATTGGAGATGTTTGTACAGTAGTACACAGCAGTTAAAAAGTCTTATTTTGTATGCCAGGAAATTTGGCTAGTAGAGCACTAGTCCCTTCAAGGGACATCTTACTGACCTATTTTTTTTTTTTTACAGGATGGCCATGTTAGTATATACTTGGATGATGATGGATTGCCAGTAATAGGTATGCATTTTGTTAAAGCTCAAGACAGTATTTAATAACTGATTCATTTAACTGATTCATTACATGCCTCTTTCAGTTTTCTGATTGACCTAGTTTTCTATTGGTCATTCTGATTGACCTAGTTTTTTTATTGGTCATTCTTTTCAAAGTTTATTTTTCCTGAGCAGTCATATTCTTCATGGATTTTGCTTGATATAAAATTGTGTATATTTGAAGATTAATATTTGTTGATTTAAATATTCACATTTTGTGGTGGCACACTGATTAACATGCTGTACTAGAGACTAAAAGGGTGTAGGTTAGAATTCTGCCATAAATTCAGTCAGTGTCTGCTACTGTTGTGTTCCTGGACAAGGCACTGTATTTTAACACAGTACTAAATAACCTTTATGGGTTGTTGTGCTATAAAACATCAAACCAAATCAGATCCTGTAGAGTTTTTTCCCACTAGCCTTTGAAAAAATGTCTTGTGAAAAAAGTTCATAACAGTAAAGAATATAATCATGAAATCCATCATACTGAACTTTTTCTTGTTTCTTTTACTGACAGAACCAGTTATAGAGCAAGAGGAAGGGAGAAGAAAAGAAAATCTAAAGAGGAAACAGACAGGAGTAAGCTTGACACCTCAGGATTGGAGGGTAAAATTTATTTATCTTCTAAATCTAATGTTACATTACATGTATATCACAAACTTTTCACACATATAGTGTAATATATTCAAGTTGAAATTTATTCCTTTAAAATTTTGTATAAACTGTTGAAAAATGTAGTTTAAATTGGCAGTTCTGTCTGGGTTCTCATGATGCTGTAGCAAAAGACTATATCAAAATGACATTGAAGCAGTTATTGATATTCTTCAAAATCATGGAAACATGGTATAATGATACATGTACAATGGCAAACCAGTTCTTACGTCCCCAAGAATCAGAGACTTCTGCACAAGATCTTTATCCAAGTTGAATGATGCAGTCATTATTGTGTTGTTTTTTTCTCAAGTTTTCTTGTCATTAATCTTATCTGTGAAACAATCTAGATGATTTGTCTTTGTGAAAAAGGTCCAAAGCTGTTACTCATGTTATATTTCCAGGTTTGTTAAAACTGTATTTGCCCAATCTTCAACACTCCTTCACAGGAGCATCTTATATATCATAGCACAGAATATTGTATGGGACACTTTCAGATACATAGTGTAAGTTAGATGACAAATTAATGAGCTTGATGGCAAAAACATCTCTACTCGTGTACTGTCTTGAAACATTTTTTGCTTTCTTTCATGCAGATGTGTAAACAATTTAAATTCATACCTGCTAAAGGAAACCATTGTGAGTTAACAGTTTTTTTTTGGGGGGGGGGTCATATTATTATCGAGCTTTTTGTTCAGACTGCAGCATTTTTAGATGCTGTTTCCAGCATTTTACTTTGTGGTTATAACATTGATACTGCAGTTAAAGGAAGTAGAGATGACAAATCCTAAATAAATGTTGATTATTATGATCAGACAGGTTTTGGCAGTCCATTATATCTTAAATAAACATGAAGTGTCCACTTATTTCAGGAAATTGTCAAAGTCTTCAAAATTGAAGAGCCGACAATACCAACCAGGACAAGTATATATGCTACTGATGATCCATCCAAAAAGAGGGAGAAAAAGGCATGAGTAAAGCAAACATACATTACCAGACACAGTTGACTTCTATACCAGTTCCCAAAGGATGATGTCACAGTTACACATTGCTGTGATCTTACTCTAATTTTGCATGTTGAACTACTCCATCTGTTTGTGTGCCATATAAAGGATGGCTTATTTGGATCTATTGAACCATTGTCTATTGGCAGAATATTGAATCATTGTCTATTGGCAGAATATTGAACCATTGTCTATTGGCAGTATATTGAACCATTGTCTATTGGCAGAATATTGAACCATTGTCTATTGGCAGTATATTGAACCATTGTCTATTGGCAGTATATTGAACCATTGTATAATGGCAGCATATTGAAACCATTGTCTATTGGCAGTATATTGAAACAATGTCTATTGGCAGTGTATTGACACCATTGTCTATTGGCAGCATATTGAAACCATTGTCTACTGGCAGTATATTGAACTTTATCTATGGGCAGTATGTCAGAACTGTTTCTCATCTTTTCATAAAATTATCAAGATTGTCAGTTTCTTGCATCAGGTTAATTTGTAAGTAGTAATAAAAATTCTCTCCTTTAAGATCATACGCTTAAAATTTCACATGATTCAAGTCAGCAAGTCATAAAAGTTATAAAAACAGTTTCATTGCAAAATGGTAATCAAAAAAGTATCCACTGCAAGTTCATGCAAAATGTCAAATTGGGAAGAAAATCTTTGAAATTTAAAAGAGTCTGGATAATTTTGTTTAAAATGCAAGAATTTAAGGAGTGCTATTTTATTAAAAATATTTGTAAACAATCCACCTGTTGTATACAAGGTTGTTATATATGACCATTTTGTGATGTGATATTTCTGAGATTGACAGAATTTGCTATATATTGTACACTGGTGTTGAAAAGGAAAAATCCCAGCCAGAATCACAAGTAGACAGGATTGAGGCTTTGCCAAGTTTCATGTAAAAACTGTGGTCTCATGGGTGGGTTTTTCCCATCCCACACAATTTTCTTTCTGATTTATAAGTAAAAGATGGCAAATCAGCTTAAGTGATGTAGCTATAGAAACACAGGCCAGCTTGTAAAAGTTATTGGATTAAATAGAGCATAAAAATTTTGATGGTAACAAAGAATATGCTGTAAACAAGAAATGATGCTTATGAAGCAGCAAAATTTGTCTTTTTAATATTTAAACTCCTGGTAATATATTACATTAATGATGTCATAAGCATAATGATATCATCTGTAGTTCACAATAGGATTATCAAATATGGCTTTCTCACAGAGGATAAAGGTATCATACACACAAACTTGAATGAGAGAAGATACCTCAGCTGGCCATAAGATGATGCTTTCTAACATATCCTTCACACATCATGTATCATCCATCAATCAATAGAGGAACAAGTGTTGTCTTTTGCCATTTTAAAAGTACTTATTATATAAACTGTCAAATATGTAAAATAGTTTAGTATTTATGTTTTATTAAATTGCATCTGAGATAACATGTTGAAACATATCACCATAAATTCTTGTGGTAATCAAAGTTCATGTACCAAACTTTCAGTTCTAAAACTTTGCATTAAAAATGCAAAGAAGAAATTTCACTTGTAATACATTTTTTAAATTTCAATTGCTGTTGATACAATTATTGATACAAAGTTGTTCTGCTTCAGGTATTACCCATACATGCAGATAGTTTGATATCTGTATGTCTTGATTCCCCTTTTTGTTAAAAACATGCGTTTTATAAATGCTGTTGTATCACCTAGTTTTTCAATATGAAAGAGGTCTGTGACCTGTCGTTTCATTTATAGTGTATTTAAATGTGAATCCAGAGAAAAATGTAGAGTATTTTTCCAGAAAACAATGATATTGAGATATGACCTTTCATTCATTATACCGCATATACATGTATCTACATCAGCCTTTTGACAGTCGCTTATTATATTATTGTTACCCATCAGAATCAATATTCTTTATCACAATGATGAAAACTGATGAAGTTTTATACCAGTTTGGCTTCCAGGCTAAGATGGCACCAGTTGTTTGGGAAATTTATCTGAGGCTTTATTTTTTGGTTTGTAAGGTTCAAAACCATTTTTTAACAGATGATATGCATGGTGGCCAGTACATTTTGGTGGGGTAAGAACCCAGCAAGACCCACTAACCTATGAGAAGCTACTGGCAAGCTTTCTTGGATATGTATGTTGATTCGAGACTTTAACTCACATGGACATAGGTGAGTTGTGTGAGTGATCTGCATAGGCAAGCACTTTAGACCACATGGCCACCTGGGCCCCAACAATGTTTTGTTATATGGTATTTAAATAAAACCATGTCGGCTGAAAACATCTATATGCGTCTTCAGATACATTATCAGGTCATAATATCATAGAAAAACTTCTCCTATAGGTATGATGATCGGGTAAGTATTATTGAAGAAACATATTTTACAAGACAAAATTGTTTTTTAACTTTCCCATAGGATATCTTACTGAAACTATTAGTGATTCCTTTTGAGTCATTTTATTTTTGTTGAAGTTTTGAAATAAAATGATAATTTATTAAATTTTAGTTTATGCGCAACTTGATGATCTTCAGTTATTCTAGGTACATATATTGCTGGTTGTGCAATGGGGTTTCTCTGATAATGACAATTGAAGGAGGAAAGGGTGGTGTGGTAATATGATGTAATGTCAATTATAAGGCTTAGTCAGTTGGCTAACAATGGGATAGGGGAGTTGTACTTGTACCTTGAAATTGAGAGGCAGACAGAATTAGGCAGGAGACTATTATTATGTCTTTCCAGTATACAACACCATTATCTCCTGGATGCTGCAGAAGCAGTTACAGAAACAAATGGGACAGTGTTGCTTCAGCCAAGTAAAGCCACCATTCTTAACATACCAGCCACAAGCGACATTTTTCTGTTACTGAGAAATATTAGCAGCTCCACTGCTTACCTCATTTGCCAGATTCATACACAGTTCCAGAACCTGACCCGGTCCTTGACCCCTTACCATAATCAATCACAATATGTCACAGGTCATGGAGGTGTGGGTGTGGTTACAGTGCTAACACCAGACCAGATGGAAGTGACCTGGCATCTTTTCTCCAACCAGAGCAACAGTGTCAGAGCTTTAGTTTATGTTACCCCTCTAACTGCTGATGATCCACTTCCGGGAGGATGTAATATTGAATATGACCTTGAGAATGATCCAGAACTTCATCTTCAGAGTAGTATGCCCTTGACTTCAACTGTCCTCTTTCAGTGGGCCAATGTGGGGTTCTCAAGGTCAGATTCACCTCCAAACTGTGAGTATAGTGTGCCACAGATTACACTTGAGTATAGTGTCTACGTGAAATACATCAGTGGAAATGACTTCAGTGAAGATGCTTATTTTGATGTAGTACAGTCTATGATAACAGTTGGGAACTTGGATGACCATGGATTTTATTTACAGACAGTGGACTTTAACATCGATTCTAAGTCTCTTCTTACAACGGCATCTTATGATAATCAGGGAGCAATTTACATTGTGATGGTGATACAGACCAGTAAGACAACAGGAAGAAAAACAGCTGCTACATACATTCCTGGTGTCTTTTACACCTGTGATTTACACAGCACTGGGAATGATAAATGTGGCAAAACAGATGTTGCAGCTGTGATTCTTGCCACATTAGGAGGAATTATTGGTGTCTTCTTGTGCTTCTTGGGTCACCACTTCTTTAAAATCGAAAATTTTCTATTTGGTTTTCTGGGGTTTGGTCTCATTTTCTACCAAGTGATGGCCATTTCCACTTCTATGTCAGAAATAGGTAATTTGAGTGTGGCAGCATTGTTTGGAATAATCGGAGGATGTTTATTCTTGCTGTGTTGGAGGTATCTGGGATTTCCTGTGGTGTCCGTTCTTATGATTGGACTTGTTGCCGGCTATCTTATCTCCAGCATCATCTTTTATACTCCATTTGGTAATTTATCCTACTGGGACACGCCTTTTAATTATGGTATGACATTCACCTGTGGTTTACTGATAGTTCCTGTGATAATTCTTTGCTTCACAAGAGTGCTCAACATTTTAAGCTGCACATTTGTGGGATCCTACGGAGTCATTCTTGCAATAGATGTTTACATTAATGGTGGTCTGAAGTTTATCATCATCAATTCTCTCCGCCATGCTATCCATCAGTACTACCTCAAAGTTGTCATCACTGGCCCATTCACAACAAATGAGACGCTGCTAGAGATGGGATGTGACATTTTCAACAGACAAATCTATGTTTTTCCTGACCTTGCCATCTTCAAAAATGGACCCATTTCGGGCTGGTGTCAAGATTTCGTTCTTTCGGAATTCACGGTTGTGTCCCGTGTTCTGTATGGAGCAGTATTTGAGTCATTGGCGGCAGGGCGCTTTGCTTCAAGGTCAGGGGGCAAATGCGCCTTTATTTGTGGATTCCATGGGCCGTCCGTTTAGTAGAGAGCTTTTTCTGTCTTACTTGAAGTGCCTGCTGGCACGCATGGGCTATGAGGAGCAAAACTTTTCTGGCCATTCGTTTTGTATTGGAGCAGCCACAACGGCAGCAGCTGTTGGTATGGAGGACCATTTAATTAAGACATTGGGAAGATGGTCTTCCTCATGTTATACACACTACATCAGAGTTCACCCTGACCAACTTCTGTCTGCTCAGGAACAGTTGTGTACATACATTTAGTAGCATGTGCATCGGACACTCGACCTTTCAAATGGATTTCACATTCAAAACTGGCATCCTCTTGGGGGCTCTCATTTGATATATATAATATCAAATTCAATTTGGCATTTTTCCCCAATCGGACACTCATAAGATATACTAATAATGTAAAGGTCATGCCCATTAGATACATTTCATTTACAGTTTTAAATTCAGCCTAGCATAGATTTAGTTAAGATGGGATCAGCCCATAATACATTAACATGCTGGGATACAGCCTAGCACATAGCTCTAGTCCACAAATCTGGGATCAGCCCAGAATACATTCTATGCGGGAATCAGCCTAGCATAGATTTAGTTAAGATGGGATCAGCCCATAATACATTAGCAAGCTGGGATTCAGCCTAGCACATAGTCTACTTAAGCTGGGATCAGCCCAGAATGCACTGTAATGCTGGGATCAGCCTAGCAACGATTGGGACTAGTCTTTTTACATTCTGATTCTAGCCCATGAGTAGCCCCAACAGAGAAAGCCAAATACTGTGTAAATATTTTAATTAAGTATGGATGTTATATTATTTATGAGTTTGATGTTATAGAATATTGGTAATAATGAAAAGTGGCATGTCTGAGAGAAAGGGAGAGAGAGAGAGAGAGAGAGAGAGAGAGACAAATGCATATACTCATGTATCCTAGATTTCTTACAATGCATGTATTAAATCTTTTCTTGTACAAGTCAGTACTGTTTTGTTGTGCATAAATACAAGATTCGTACCTTAATGCAACAGCCTGTCTTGAAATATGTAGAATTATAAGTATTGGTTTGACATTGCGGTTAATTTTTAATGAGGCATAGACATCATTTATGTGGTGTCAGCTTCATCAACTTATCATTTTGTCAAGTGTATTTTGAAAGTGATGAAACATAGCACAATTCTTAGGTGAGACTGCATTCAACCCATTTTATGCCCATGTTTGCTTTCAAAAATGAAGAAATTCGTCATTGTTATTCTTGTCATATTATCATCTCAAGACATTATAATAAAAAGATTTAAACAGTATCTTGTGAATAGTAATTTTTATAAAGATTTAAAAAATTTTAATACATGTCTGACACATCTTTGTTGCAAAAAATTTATAAAGGCAATACATAAATAACTCGATTTATAGCTGTGATATTGGGAAGTCTTGCAGCTGCCTAGTTAAACTTTTCTTATGTATCTGCACCAATACAGGCAGGATTCAATATCTTGGCATTTACTTCACAAAGCACATGTACGATAGACTCTGACATATTAACCAATCCCTGTTGTAAATCAACTTAACCACAGACAGCCCTTACTTAAGTTTTAAATATAGGGTTAACACAGTTTTATTACCAAAGACTGGATAAAGTGGGGCAGTAGTTTAACTACTGATCCTGAAATCATAAGGAAAACCTCTTATAAAATTTGATGAAAATCTTGTACTAGATGAAACTGGAAAATATACCTTTTTATCTGACACTGATATTGACTTTTTTCTACTTGTCAACTTAAAGCTTAGATCTAGCATAAAGATTTCATTGATTTGGAACATCACAAGTAATCTAATGAAAATTGGTCAATATAATTAGTGTAATAATCTAGTTTAAACATGACAATAATTTAAAATTTCTAGTTCATTGTGACCTTGGCATTTAATTTTCAGCCTGTAGCTTCAGTCCCTGCCATATTTTATGGAAGGAACATACAATTGCAACAAATGGTATACCGGTATGTCTTCATACTTGCTCTTGATGACTTTTGAAAGAATTTATGGACTAGAATTTGAGACGAGGTTTAATATTGGGAAGAACCTGGTGATTGAAACTTTTTTTTAAAGACTGAAATTTAGCAAAGTTTTAGCCCAATTTTTGATTAAACAATTGCTCTTGCATCTTTAACCAGTAACAAGATAAAAGATAGGTTTTCCCAATATCTGGAAGATAGCAATTATCTTGGGTTAAAAAAAAGCTATCTAGAGCCCATGTTACTATTATCCTTTTGATCTCTATATCAATTACATCTCACACTCAACAATGATAAGAGATCAGGGGAGAGGGAGCTAAATGCTTGTTTTAATATCACTGAAAATGTTTTTTAAATGAGTATATTTGGCACTGCTATTTCTAGAGAAGTAAAATTCTGTCTGATACAATATGGATAGGTGGTTAGAGATATGTGACCTGAACTATTGTGCATATTCTATCAGCTATGACTCCTCTTCACAACATAATAGTGGCATGAAATCTTAACCATTTAGAAGTTCTGTCAGAGATCAAAAAGAAAGGATGAATGGATCAAATCACATTGTTAGATTTGTTTCACTTGACATGTAAAAAAGAGAACTACATATGTTTTAACATGACATCGCAGTGTTGTCTGGATATACAATCCTTCTCATGCAAAACCTGAAAGATGCATATCAGTTTTATCAACATTGTGCAATGTATCTAAGAGGCCAATGACTACGTTTCACTGGAAAAAATGCAATTAAATTACAATGCTACCCTTAACATAGAGAATAAAGCCCCATATAAATGAGTGCATGTAGCTAAAATAGAAACTTCTAACAAGACATCATTCATGAACCAAGTCCTCAGTCATATACTAGAATAATACAACAGGAAAACAAAACTATTCCAATCTCATTTTTGCAGGTCAACTTAAAAGAATTCAAGAATATGAATAGTAAAGTCCAAAAGTTTCATAAAAATATCACTGAAGAATACTATAACAACAAATTATGTAAACATTAATGTATCTATACATTAGTCTATACAGAGGGAGAGGCTATACTGAGATTCAACCTGTTGCCCAATCCCAACAATGTAAACAGTTTTAAATAATGAATGAATCTAGGAAGGAATTTTAAAATAATCTTAACTGGATACAGTATTTGTATCATGATTATCTATTTTTATGGATGTGTTGAAGCAAAAATAACTTTTTTCCATACATGTCTTTTATATCAAGACTAATTACACCAGATTTTAATTGGAGTAATGTAAGTTTTTTTTGTAGGCAGGTATTCTGTATGTATATGGAAAAGTCTTGAAGGCAGATTTTGCTGGCTCTCTCTCACCTCCTTGTAATCCCCCCCAATCTCTGTATTTGATTTCCAAAATCCATTAAGTTTAAAATTCACTACAGTTGAATGTAAAGAGCTTTGTGAATGTTATCAGGTGCTGCATCTAAAAATTCATTAATGCAAACAGCCTGAAAATGGATAAAGATAGTTCCTCTTCATGGGCTTTCATAATTCCATATTACTCTTTCCTCTGTTAACATGAAGTGTCTACATTCAGCTAATCCTCAGTGGCCATGACAATTGCAATGTTCTCCATGATTTCTTCTTGCAGAGGTACAGAGACACTAACAATCCAGCTATTTTTAGTCGATTACAATTTAAGCAGTTTGTTCTAAACGCTGAGTATTATAAAAAGTTCTCCTTTATCCTCAAGGGCATTTTATTAGTTATTTTAGTAAAACAAACCCCTAGATGATTGCCAGTTGTAATGCAGATAGAAGTAGTAAATGATTTTTCATGGGCAACCACCCCTCCTGGGTCAACTAACTTCTGACCATTGTTTGCTGGGTACCAAAAAGTTACAAGAACCTTGAACTTACAAGGGTGTGTTTTATGCATACCATATTCATTAACAGAAAAGAATGGCCTGAATAATTGAAGCCAATGTAGAAGAAATTTGATCCATTTTTCAGGCTGTTTGCATTAGTTCATTTTTGGATGCAGGTGATGCCATTTGAAACCATATGGAATACACCCACTGCAGTTGGTTTTGTTTCTTTGACATAAATAGAACACAGTTCTGGATATTTCGAAGCATAAAATTATGCAGAAATAATAAAATAAATTGACCACTCATAAAATGTTAGAGATGGCTCTGACAAAGTTGTTTCCTGGTGATCATTGGACAGTGGTCTCTAGGAGATAGCATTCATATGTCCCCACCTCTTGCCAACACTGATAGAGACCTTGATTGGAACTTTGAGCTTCACCATGTGTCCACACAGGCTATCACCACTCTCCATCACTCTCTTCACTATGTCTGAAACATGACACGAACATCTATGACATAATTATAACAGCTAGAACTGTTACCAATGGCTGTCGTCAAATGGTCCTCATTTGCTGAAGTTTGATTGGTGGGGTCCTAAAACAGAAAGTTTCCATGCAAAGAGGGGTGTTTGGGTGATACTATTGTGGAATTTTGGTAGTTGTTGTTGTTGTTACAGGATTTAATGCCATATTTCAGCACAAGATAGGCTATACATGGCAGCCAGTGTAACTGATGGAGGAAGAGCCCTGGAAAACCCCCGGGAAGAACCACCAACCCACAAGAAGCTACTGGCAAGCTTTCTCACATACCCACATTAGCCAAGCCCAAGGCTCGAACCCACGCAGACAGAGGTGAGATGGCAGTGATCCGGAACATTGAGCGCTTTAGACTACTCGGGGCCCAATTTTTTTGGGCGGTTGGAGGGTTGGTAGTAATATTCATCCAAAATGTGATCAGTATAAAACAGCAAATCAAACTTATCTGACATCCAGTCTTAACTGACATCCATTAATAACAGTGCAAAAACTAAAGTGTATACCTGAGACAACTCCACGATATGATGATACGTAATGGCAACAATCAAACTTGTGAGAGATTTTGTCATAGATATCACAGAAAGCATGCAAGGTCATGTTGATATAAATCATGCAAGATTATGCTGATAGAAATCATATAAGATTATCCTGATATAAAGCATGCAACATAATGTTGATAGAAAGCATGCAAGATTTTGCTGATAGAAAGCATACAAGATTATGTTGATAGAAAGTATGCAATATTGTGCTGATACAAAGCATGCAAGATTATGCTGATATAAGCATGCAAGATTGTGATGGAAAGCATGCAAGATTATGTTGATAGAAAGTATGCAAGAAGATGCTGAAGGAAAGCACAGAAGATTATGCAAGATTGTGATAGAAAGCATGCAAGATTGTGATAGAAAGCATGCAAGATTGTGATAGAAAGCATGCAAGATTATGCTGATATAAAGCTGCACATCAATTTACCAAGAGGCCCAAGTTGGCTTTATTTTGCTTACCTGCCTTGCATAAGTAACAATTTACAATTTCACTAAACAGGCTTGTGTATTACTGTAGACACAACCAATGTAAAGTATCTTCCAAACTTTGTATCATGTTGACTTCACCTATTTTACCTCTTTGCAAAGTTAAAGGTATAAATACTATGCATAGTTTCTTTTTCTCAACCAAATTATTGAAGATGTACATAATATAAACCTTACCAAGTTTCAAAGAAACTGGATGAGACCTCAAGATTTAGAGAGCTAGGTAACAAGCTCAGCAAATCTGATGCAAGTTCATCTCATTAATATGTGCTAACCTCACTACAGAACCTAAGATAATGACAATATAAGCTGATTTACCAGTTGGAGCAAAATCTGAGAAACTAACTCTCCTGAATGGTGACAAGTTCAGCAATTAGAAGATTACCCCATAAATATGCTTAGATCTTGCCTATCATCAAACTTGTCTGGATGAAATAAAACTACGAAGTTTGATCAAAATCTAATATAAATTTAGTTACCTAAGTGTTGACAAGCTGAGCCAACTGGATGCAAATGCAAGATTACATGGATGCATGGATCTTGCTCATAATCATACTCTAATGAGATCTTGATGATAAAACCCTCTTTACCAAGTGTGTGTGTATGTGTGTGTGTATATATATATATATATATATATATATATATATATATAAAGAGTAGCAAAAATAATGGCCTATCAAGTGCATGATCACCTCACATATATATATATATATATATATATATATATATATATATATATATATGCGTAGTTCTGTTTAAAAAAACCTTGTATGATATTTTGATAAAAATAGCCTATTTATTAAATTTGATTTAAATTATAAATACCATCTCTGAGTGGTAAGAAGCTCAGTCAGTCAGATGCAAGATCATATTAATATGTTTACTCATAATCATACTCTTCTGAGATTGTGATTATAAAACCCTATTTACATGTATCAAATTTGATTAGTATCCTTTTTTTTAAAACTGAAAAAAAAAAAACATCTTCATAGTAGCAACCCACCCTCAAAGCCAATTTGATGCAAGATCCCCATATACATATGGATTGGTCTCGCTTATTATAAAACTCGTCCACCATCTTGATGATACAGTTTACTAACCAAATTATTCTGGACAGAAATACCATCTCTAAAGTAATAAGGAGCTCAGGCAATTAGATAAGGGATCACCTCACTAATATGCATAGATCTCACTCATAATAAACCTCATTAGCTATCATGATGATATAAGCCTGTTTACCAAGATTTATAAGACTCCTTGATGTTTTAAGTTTATTCACAAGGTCTGATCAAAATTGGATCAGAAATATAGTCTCCATAGTGATAACAAGCTAAGCCAATCAGATGCAACATCATCTCATTAAAGATCAGTTATTGAGGTTTCTATTTGAACTGATTTTTGAATAAACCATACTGGTAAACAACATTTTTTGTTGTATAATTTGAATGCATTGTTGGTGAATACTCATGTTTAAATATATGACTCATGTTTGCTGGAGTAGGTATTACTTACTCCTGATATATTTGTGGAAATTACATATTACTAAAACAAAGAACTCACTAGCATGGAGATTATAGTGTAGGGAATTTGCAACCGGTTATGAAGTGAAGGGTGTTTCTGTGGAAATTTAAGAAATTAAAACAACTAATGCTACATCTACAATCAATATTGTCATTGATAGATCCAGAGAAGAAAGAAAACAAATGATGACAATAATTGGAAAGAATAACAAAAACAGTGTATTCAAATGCTAAAGCACAATATTGGCATACTTTCTTTTATATTATATAACCCACATTAAGAATATAAGTACAAAAGATCCAATAATATCAGCAAGAACTCTTTGCAAATAAACTGCAGTTCTTTAAAATGGTATATGGGGGCCCCCCACCTCCTTTATATACAGTTTTTGCTCTCATCACATGATATTTTGCAGTATTTCACTTGATATTTCTCATCTTATTTTACTGCCAAAATCCATTAGGCCAAGGTTTGAAGAAGATATATGTTTGTAGTTCAAATTCTCATCCCTATGAAATGGTATATCCAGTTTTCAATATTCTCTTCAATTTCTATTTTCCCCCTTCCTAATGCCTAAAATGATATGTCTAAATCCTCTTTTGTTTCATTGTTTAGAATGATGTGTGATGATCTGATTGCATGCAATAACCTTGGGAAAAATTTAATGAGCAGTAGGGCCTTCTCAGCACACTCTCACACTGACCTGCTTGAAACAGTATGATTGTTAGATACCTTATTTTCTGCATCTTATAAATAACATTTTTTATGAACTAAAATACATGTTTGAGGAAAACAATATCCCCTTTTCTGTTTGTGGTCACAGTTTATGAATGTATACAGTAAAAAAAATCCACCATTTTTACTTAATATGACTATGCAATCAGTACACTTCTACATTAGTGGCTGGTCAGCTTATTCTAGTATGATGTCTCATATAACCGCAATCCAGTCTTTGTCAATGGAGGTAATGCAGTCTGTTACTTTGCACAGTCTAACTCGGGAGTGGACAAAATACAGCCATGACCTGGTTTTATCAGTTAATTTACATCATAGGGTGTGGCTTTAAAAATGACTTATTCCAGCCTGCACACTGGAGGAAGTTGCCCATGCCTGATCTAACTTGTAATTAATCTGAATAGTACATTTTGGGAACTTTAGATGGAGTAAACTTTACCAGAGAAATGGATTTTTAATAATGTTGATTTTCTCCATTACTGACCTTTAATATGTGTATCTTGTTTGTTATCCATCTCATATGAGATTTGATAGTCTATATTCTAAGTCCAACCTAATCTGATCAAAATATGGCTTCCTTAGTAGTAACAAACTCTGTAAATCAGATACAAAATCATATCATTAATCTGTGTGGATCTTGCTTTTTATCTAACCCATCTGAGGTTGATGATGTATGCCCATATTCCAAGTTTGATCAAAATCAAATCAGAAATATTGTTTCTGGAGTAATCAGATGCAAAATCATTTTGATTAATATGAATGAACCTCACTTATAATCAAACACTTTGAAATTGTGATGATATAAGCCTATATATTCGAAATCTGATTTAAAATTATAATAAGCTCTGCTGATCAGATGAATGATCACCTCACTGATATGCATGGCTCCTGCCCATCAACAAACTTGTCTGAAATCTTGACAAGCCTATATTCCAAACTTGATCAAAACTGGATTAAAAAAAAAGTAAGGCTTCCAGAGTGGTAACATACAACTGCTGACACCGATGGATGAAGGACCATATTATAAGCTCATCTGCCCATAAAATAATATTTCATACAGTTGTAATACTGAAACCAAAGTTTGAAAGGACAGAGAGAAAGGGTGCTATATCTCCAAGAAATGATTGTACGATATGCTGATAACAGAATTAGTGCCAGGTCTTGTATTTACAATGCTGTACATACAAAGTCCAAGAAGCCTTGTTATACTTGCTGCATGGATGGACATGATTACTGCAGGGTTCCTGCCTCTTTTATCAAAGTCTAGTAATTCTATGAAACCCTATTTGGATTAAGTGATGCAGAATCCGCATATTACACCACCAGTAATGGTGCTAATATGATTGTCAGGGTCCATAACTAAACAGACACAATGCTTATTAATGACCTTGTTTAAGGTCTTACAGCTATCATTGCAAATCCCCATGCTTTTTAATCCCAATATCCACTCCATAACCCACCCACACCTCATCTCCACCACCACACAGTGCCCCAAGTGTCATGATGCAAAATCCATAACATATACAATGAGTCCTCCTGCTATGAATGCATATATAAAGATTGGTCAGAAAATATTTGAAAATATCATTTTAAATAATTTTTGTACGTGTCACCTTTGAAACCTTTTGCATATCCCAGGGATGGGAACCAAGGATGAATCCACTTCTGCAGATGGTTAAGCAAAACGTAACATAACTAAGAAATTTCATAAATTTCCACCCAGCAGTTGAGTAGATGTGGTAATGAGCAGACAAATATATCAATAAACAATGTGGGATGTTCATCAATACTTACATGTCAATAAATAAGCAACTGTGCAGCTGGATTAGTTTGATTACCAATAATGACAGACCTCAATATTCTAGTTTCTTTTCCTAACACAATCTGGACACAAGAATCAACAAGTCTGGAAATAATGGCATCACTAAACTAGTACTAGAGTAAGTCAATGTTAGAACTATTTTGTGTAAATGAATCATTAAAGATTAAAGCATAGATAATTGCTGGCCAATGCAAATCATTTTAAAATTTGTAATTGGTAAGATATTTGTGTGTTAATGTAACTGAAGATGGAAGCCATTAACTGTTGCCTTAAAATTTTATGTTGAAAAGTGATATTTAACATATTATTACCCCATTTTACAAGAATATGTTGTCATTGTCCAAATGAAAGAACTTGCCTTGGAAAAATCACAAAACTAAATGTACAAAAAAAGCTCAAAATTATTTTTTTTTATTCACAGCTTTTGTGTATGCTCAGTTATCCTGTGTATGTGCATAAAGTACACACACACACACACTTTTGACAGACTCAGTCTAGTTTCCTATTTTCCTGAAATTTTTTCAAAATGGGGAGGACTGAGAAATAAGAATGTATTTACAGTTCAAGGGAAAGTGAATATGAATAATAATATTAAAAAAAGAAAACACAGAGTAATAGCATGGGAAAGAATTTATGAGGCTGTCAACAAAGTGTGAACTCAGGGGTCTTATGTACTGCAGCCAGGCAAACATACCATTGGACAAAAATATCCAGATCAGCTAGTCTAGCTGCTTAGTGGTTACTCTCCTTGACCACTATACCTGCAAGTCAGATGATCCTATGTGAAATAAGAAAAGACCATCAACATACCTTTCACCTCATTTATGTGTTCATCAGCAACTTCCAATAGTATTTCATCATGAATCTGTATCAACAATCTGTTGAGTGAAAACATCATTGGAATTAAAATCATTTTTTTTAAAAACTTTCCACCAATTTACTGGTAACTAAGTTAGTGCTATTCAGATATATAATTTCATGCATTCAGTCTCAAATTAATGTCTCAGATGAATTAATCTCATGGATAGTTTTTTTTTCTGACATACACATCTTAAGCATTTCAAAAATAACAAACACTGGGTCTGACTAGCTGAATTTTATGCAAGCATCAACCTTTGAACATTGTAAAAAACAGATTCCATGGGCACACAGGTTATCCTTTCCTTTTCAGATTCACTTTGATATGATATGTTGACAATATGTGATCTTCCAAGTCAATGTAATTTACATGAAATGAAGTCTTTCCTTCCTTCCTGCCATTGTCAAATATATGACTAGAAGATTTTATTATCTCATATTCACTGACCTAAGATTTTTTAACCAGGTAAGATTATTTTTCAAATAGACTTTAGAATATAGTCATTTTAAAAAGTAGGTCACAGTGATTCCTCCATTTTAATGATTCTTGTAGATTACTCAATATTTGCCATCTAAGTGAGATGGTGCAAAATTATGGTGTCAAAAACTTCTGGATGAATCTGTTTTTAACTGTCTCTCAATGAGTTAATCTTATTTGCTTTTCACACAATGTTTAAGCTGCGACTAACTTTAAGTGATTCATTTCACTTGCAACTACCAGGCAGCTGCAGCACTAAAAGGTTAGGTAATGCATAATATACTGTCATTTTTAAGCCTATTGAAATTTTTGTGAATTTAGTAAACTGAACACGTGTAACCTATAATGTTTACTAATAAGCAATATGTTTATGTACCAGTATATTGGATGTTATGACAGATACAAATTTTCACCCATGCGATTTCCTTGTAAATTAAGTCCCAACATATGCAAAATTTTCACTGTTGCCATTTCCTTGTAAATTATGTCCTAACGAATACAAAATTTTAATTAATCCCATTTTTTTGTGAACAGTCCCAGAAATCATGCTTACTAAATTTCTGAGATCAGTAGTAGTCTTACATACCTAGCCTTGAGATGATGCCTACAGTTCAGTGCTAGCTGAAGCTGGATCATGGCCGCCTTGCATAAATCAGCTGCAGAACCTGAATACATAACAAGCATATTCCTTACAGCTGATCTTTCATCATCTGTGTCCAACTATCATTTGGACCATGAGTCATCTATGCTTTATTTTTAAGTCAATGCACCTAAGTGTATGATCAAACAGTCTGCATCCCGTTTTACTGCCATATATCACATCTGAAACCATAGTTTAAATATAAATACTGGGAACAAATGATATGAGTGTTACTTTCTTAATGTTATGACAAAAAAAAATGACAGCAGCTTACATGCACTACCCTAGAATGATTATCATGACAGTGTTCAAAGCCACAAACAGGAGGCACAACTGTTGGGTTCATGCAAATATCTATAAGATCTGACAAACAAATCCAATGAATGCATGAAAATTGTGCATCATATATGAAAGTTTTACCTCTGTTGACTTTGTCAAGCCTTCCTTATATTTAGAAAAATGCCTCATTTTTTATGGAGGGTGAGAATTTCCTCCTTAAATTTTCATTTTCAGTGGCACTCTGATAACATCATCATCTGCACTAAAGCTAGAATAGAAGGACAAATCAAATCAAAGAGAATCATTCATGTATGTTAAAATATTATTTCAAGCTAATACAAAGTGTCCTGGGAAGGCAGTTTTAAAACAAAAGTGTATCCCAGAGTTATCTGATTACTCAGGGAGTTATAAAATTCTACACAGCATTATACAGCAACATCTCCACATTAAAAGTGCCCTCACTGGGTCCCAAGTATGTTTCACTGGATCTTGATGATGACATTTTGCCACCCAATTTAAATCATCATGGAAGTGGTGTCATTGTACATGTAAGTGGAGATACACCCTCCAGGATTAGGACATTGTAGTGCTGATGCAATTATCAAATTAATCATCAATTGGGGGTATTATCATCTATTGTGTATTATTGGAGAAATCAATTAAATTTGTCAGTACTATTTACTGCACTGTGATAAACTATAAATAATCATGTGTAACATCTGACCTCTTCCCACCCATAGTATTAGAATATGATCCCCCTAGCAAAGGAAAGGTGGCAAACTTGTTTTGTAGTAAAACTAGGGACTCTTCCAGTATTGAAATAGCTACTTCCAAAATCTTATTTTTCCGTTTCCATAAAAATGTGGGCCTAACATTGTTTAAGAACAAACATGGTAAAGGTTTATATCTGTCTGAATGCCAGAACTGGTGCCAGCAATGAACTTCATTTGATTGGCTGATAAAATATATCGGGGCATGTTGTAGGGGTTTTATCAGACTTTTAAAATACATGTGGCTGATTATTAAGTCCAACAGTCAGGTTAATATTTCAAGTAAATTAGGCTTGTAATGAAGATAAAAACTACTTAAAATGATATTGCAGTGGTTTTAGCTGGTATTCCCTGCAAAACCGCTTTGATAATTTGAAAAAGACATTTGTTAAAAAGTTTAATTTTAATAATTAATTTAAAATCACACAATTTATGTTTATTGCCATTATTTTACATCAAATCTCACCGATGAAAAAATCTTTTCACCCTTGTTTTGTTTATTATTATTATTATTTTAATTACATATTTTAGAAAAATACTTAACTGCCTTATGATCTCTACTTTTTATCAATAATGTTTAGTCAGGATAACAATGTAATACATATTACTGAGAAGTGCTTAAACATTTCCAATGATTATGGGCAACTAACTTTTAACAAACAGCTGATTAGTCTTGGAACATAAATGTTCTATTATTTCTTTGACTCGTGTAAGACACAGCAGTCCCCTTTCTGGCAGTGTTGACAGCATCGATTATAGCTGTGTGAAGGTTTTTATTTAAGTGTGTGCAATATTAAATACAACAATTATAGTAGTTTGATAAATATAACCAAAATTTTTTTCTTTACATTTTTATTTTATTTTCTGCATTTAATTAATTTACATGTTTTAAAATAAATAAAAAAATAATAAACAAATGCACATCTGATTTCAACCCATACTGAGCCTTTAGTTTGGATGACCCATGCATAATCAGATAACTTCATATATGTTCAAAATGGATGCTGCAAAATAGCAGTTATGCTTATTTGCCATTTCTTCCAGTTTACAGCATTAACTTCCCCTGATAATTGTTAATATTGTATTCCATTTTTGTTCAGTAATACCCTGATTGACACTATATGTGCTAAAAATGATCGTTGATGCAATATCAGGTAATCACTGTTTTAGACTGACACTTTGCTGCATTAAAACTAACCTTTTGTGTTGAATGTACCACAAAATCTTGTCTTGATGCTAGTCATTAAATACTTTTGACCCCAAAATGTTTCATTCTCACACATTATATCCTCACTGGAGAAAACAATGATGGATTGCATTACAATGTTCATTGAATAGTAATTGAAAACTGTCTGCTTGAATAAGACAGAATTTCATTTAGTGCTAATCTGTTGTCTCTGTGTTGTAAGTTTCTGTTCTGAATGGATTTATTTCAAAGAACAAAATCATCAAGTCAAAACTGTCAGTTTGATTCTGTGAAGGAATAAAGATGGCAAGTGTTCTTCCTTGTCTTTCTTGCCATTTGATAATATAACATCAAAAAAAAAATATCATAACCACCGAAAAGAGAAATATTAGTCATGACATGAGAAAACTTTTGGAGCTTAAAACTGACATTATCTGTATTCTGAAAAGAACAATCTTTTTAAATATATTTCTTTTAAATTTGGATAATCATCATGAATATGAATACATATATAAAATTATTGAATGCATAATGCAATAGTGTTATAACATGAATTTCAAAGCATGATATCAGTTTTCTATGATAATATCATATTGTCTAAAGAGACATTTTCTCAGGTTGCAACTTGTGTTCTATTGTTGAGGCCAAGTGGCAAGGCCCTACACCTGTTGTACAAGTGTCTGTTCATTTTTTCTCCCTCTACTGCCCTCCTCCTAGTCCAAAAAAAATAGTGACTGAAGCTCTCTTTTTGGAGCAATTTCCTAACCTCCTGGATTATGGAAATTCTATAGATGGCAACCTGACTATTCTTGGAGATTTCAACTTTCACTGACTGCCCTGGAAACCCATACACATCAAAACTCCTAGATTTTATTCATATTTTCACCCTCAAACAGTCAGTTAGCCAATCCCCACTTAAACATGGTCAAATTTTAGACTCAATTCTTCATAGACCTGAAGATAATATTCTACAGTCTTCATTGGTGTCTCATGAACTTATCAGATTACCTCTGCATTGTATACTATCTCAACGTATCAGTCCCTAACCCTCCATCTCTGTTTGCTACTAAGTAAAACCTCTGCATCATAAACAGAACTCAACTAATGCATGGAATCCATGCAAACCTAACAACTTCAATATCTCCTACAGCAGTACAACTTGATAAGTGCCTGTGCTTATTGCTTCACAAATATGCACCAGCAACAAAGTGCAGAGTATCAATTCAAAAGTGTTCTCTTGGTATAGTAGTGTTAGGGACCAGCTTTGCACTGCTAAAAGAGAATGCAATTAGGCTGAGAGGATTTGGCTTTCCACCACCATTATTCATATTAAAGCAGATCTATGAAGCTGCTAAGAAGAATGTCACAAACATAGTTCATGCAGCAAACTCAGCCAACTACAGCACTAAGATCACTGAAAGTTCCAGCTGCAATGAACTCTTTCAGATTATGAACAAGCTAATGTCAAGGAATAAATGTACACCACTTCCATTGACCTTCTCTCCTGTCGATCTTCTGGACCTATTTCCAGATTTCTTCCATGACAAGGTACAATCCATTACAGATAAGCTTGACAACACAATTTAAACTGACTCATTGTCACCATACAGTTGTGATAAAGAATATCACCAAGGCAGTTGTCAAAGAAAAAATGTTTTCTCTTAAATCGAGCAAACAACATACTCGAAGTTTTTTGGGCTGGATTAAGAAACCAGTTAGCAAACATTAACTGCATTATTTAATTTTCTCTTTAGATCAACCACACAAGAAATGGAGTCCTTCTACAGAATTTCTCATTAATAGGACTTCTGTCTATCCAACAATCCCTTGTATACAGGAAATATTCAGGAACAATTCAACAAGGACCAATGACAATCAAATTTGTTATATCTGTTTGTTTTATTTGATACATCTGATAAAAATGATTTTTGCAAGATTAAAAAGACAAGACTATATAAAAGGAATGAAAAAACCAACTAGACATTTCTGTCACATTTCAAGATATCAGATGTGGCTGAATCTCATTTATTCCTAATAAACACTACCTTGGACACAGAAGTTGATAGCTTGCCTCTCTGCCTGGGCACTTAAATGTGAAGCTGGGTGACGGATATTTCGGAACTTCCTCCTCCTCTTGAATATGGTAGTTGTGTATCCTATCAAAATATATTAAAACTAATTTTATCTACTAGTAAAATCTGTTTCTTTGATAATACTTATCCAATCATAATACATTACGTTACTACTGCCTTGCAAATCCAGCTCTCCCTGGCTAAAACATTTTAGCTAAGATGCTAAAAGTTATCTGCACACATGTGATTTAGATTGAGTGATCTCCCCATGATACTGGCATTGGCACCAAAATCCCTTGAATACTTCAGTTACTACTTGGGCGGAGTGCATGCTTTCAGACTGACATTCTACTGTGGGGAGGCTGAGAGGGTGTGTGTGTATTATGATCAGTTCAGCATTATTGAAGAAACATATTTTAGTAGAAAAAAAATAGTTTCGTCTTCAAATACTTTACTCGATAATAATGCCATTGGAGAATAGATAAGAGGTGAAGGGAATTACATCCCTTTACCCCCAAAAGGCCATCCCTGGTCCCCTAAAGTATGTGAAGCAGTTTCTAGATGATAATCCAGCTGAAGAACAGACTCCATATGCTATGGCGTGGCTTCTATAAAAGAAAAAAATTTCCCTTCTGCAAATCACGAGGAAGCCTTGAAGCTGCATCCTTAGGTAGCTGCAGAATGACCTGGAAAGACAACCTGTTGCATAGCAGTAATAGGACCAACCACATCTAGCTGAGCCGTTTAGGATGAAAGATCTTGGAGATAAAAGCTGGACTTCCTTACCACAGCTTGTAAAATGTTAGCTGGGGAACATATTGGCTTGAATGCAATGTCTAGTTGAGGCTGCACTAACTTCATGATCCAAGATGCACAGCAAATTCATTTGGTCTGGAGGTAATTCCCAATAAGTGGAATGGATAATGGATAACCCATTTTATCTAGGATGAGAATGCCTGCATTGAAATTCCCTTCCTTGCCTTCCTTGAATGGTAAGAAGAGGTGGACTCTCGATTGATGCATTGGCTCAAAACTTTCAGGTACCACTTGGTAACTCTCACTGGGTCCTGTAGATGACCTTCTCATGAAGTATCCAGAGTAAACAGGGATTGCACCACAAATGCCTGATTTTCTTGAAGCCTATTCTCCACAATGAAAGCAGGGCCTGTCATGAGTGACACTTACTCCTACTCTCACAAGCAACAGCAGGCAAAATCAGCAAGATACTCAAGTTATTGGTCGATCCAAACAACTTGCAGTTCTGACCAATAACTTGTGAGTATGAAGCTGGTCTTATAATTAAAGATCAGTTAATAAAATCCATGATAGACAGGTGAGCACCCATGATAGGTTTAACTTGGGGCAGGCAGACAATGCCTTTGGACGTGTTAAATCAAAATTTAATACAAAATCAGAGTGGTCTTTGTTTTGTCCGAAATCCCCTCTGATGATGATGCAGTATGTCGGAGATCATGGAACACTAGGCTTTTATCTTGATTGGAGTCAACTGTTTTCTCATCAAAGAGACAATGTGGGAAGTTAGCTCTCTGAGGTACTGATGCTTTCAATGGCACAATATATGTTCAAGCTAGACGCCACTGGGTGAAAATTCTCCATTTTCCTTCATTCTCTTTCACAGTAGAGTATTCAAGCATCACTATTAATATTTATAAAGTGGGTGTTAACGTATCAATTCTAATAAATCTTACCTGTAGGAAAGGCCAATTAATTGCCTATACAGGTAAAATCACCCAATTGTCACTTACAGTAACTATGAAGTGGACACTTTGACTAAACTATATGTGTCTGACAGAGGCAGAAACTATACCACAATTTGATTGAGTTTTCTATAGCACAATTCACAATTATTGCACATAAAATAAAGTTACAGCAATGTGAGTGGACGAAACTATACCATAATATGACTGAGTTTTCTATAGCACACACAATACCTGCACATAAAATAAAGCTACAGCAATGTGAGTGGACAAAACTATATAACAATATAACTTAAGTTTTCTATAGCACACAATATCTGCTCATAAAATAAAGTTACAGCAATGTGAGTGGACACACTAGCTGCCTGTGCAAATCTGTATCGAGGGCACACAATTTGTGAGAAGACGGCAAAGTTATAATCCTGAAGGAAGACAGAGAACTTTGTCATCAAAAGAAAGAAGCAAGAAAAGTTGAAAAACTGATATCGAGCATACTTCACTTCAAAGAGAACACTCCAACAAATTGTTTAAGGGAGACAATTTCCAGAATACTTGCATATGGATTGTGAAGCCTCCCTGTCTGTTGAAAGTAAGTTACTCTACACCAGAATAAGTAATAACATAAGTATTCACAGGATTTGATTTTATGCAATACAATCTATTTTGGTGCAGAATAGTGAATACTTGCTCTGTATTTGTTTTCCAATGCCTGTATGTTTGCCATCATTGCAGATGACCCATCAGTAGCCAGATTAGTGCAATTTCCCATAACAGTGTCCCCATTTTCCCAAATTCATGTGCATCGTAATTAACAATAGTATCTGCACAATCATCATCAAATGGAACACTGCACAACATTCTGGTGATTGGTTCCACTGTCTGTTTTGGTTTACAAAATAATATCATTTCTATTTAGTAATGCACGGTGTAAAGAGCAGAAACTAGAACCAATCTGTTGTTTACGTAAAATGGATAAAGACGAAAATATGAAAATGGAAAATGGTGGATACACGTTATATCAATAATACAATAATTACTTAAATGGGATTCCATTTGCTTTTGGTGTGCTTGATTTTTATTTTAATTGGGTTTTCCATTATTTTAACTGCATATTTACGCAAATATGCAGCTTATCTGGGGCTCTGCTAGTATTACTGATATGAAAGAATAATAAATTATACTAGTATAAGAAAATTAGAGTCACATAAATTGATTCTTCATTCAAGTGAAATCTGTGTCAAAAATTCCTTGAGAAATCATGTCTCATTTTATCCCCACATGCTTCCCAGTAATCTCAATGAAGAATGAGACTGTAAAATACTAGCACTATTGCTTAAAACATAATTACTAATGAAACACTAGGTAGGTATATACACTAATTACTGCAGAGTACTGAAGCTCACACTTCACTGATATTTTAACAAAACCACAACATTAACATCATGTCAATCAAGTCTGCTTGTACATACAAATGTCTGTCTGGTAAATAATTCTGAAATTGTTGAATAAAATAAGTCCTGCGCTCTAAAAGCCATGGATAATAAAAAAAAATGTAAGATCTATCATACATTTTTATGTGAGCTGCTATTATCCATTGAGCATGAATCAGCTTGATTGATGAGGTTTTAGCAAAAGTGTAGTGGCTGAGGTTGGTTTGTACATGAGGCAGGCTCAAACAAAGGAGTGATTCCATTGTGTTTCAGTTTAGTGCTTGGCATCTTTGTAATCTGACGGGCTCTGAACACAAGAAAGGCTGACACTGCTTGTTAACTACATTGATCAAAGGGCAGCTGGTCACGTTTGGTTCATGCAGAATGATGACATTATCTGAACCAATGGGGATTTAAGCTGAACTTTAGCAGTCTTAAGCCACTTAGCTAATGCCATGATTGTCAGAAAGTAATTGACTGTGTAACTTTATGAACAGTTTTTAAGGAGGAGATCACACATGTACTTTAATAACCAAGTAACTTAGTGTTGATCTCAATTTATGCTCACACAAGTGGTTACCATTCAAGTGACTGCCATTTGTTGTCGGCATGGTTTTTGTTCTTCTCTAGTCTTTATTTTTGTATATTTGTAGTGGTTAATCCAAGAAATTAAATACCTAAAAATATGCAAACTTCAACAGGAAAACTCACAAATTTAAGTGTCCATGAAAATTACTTTTCCCCCACGAAACCACAAAAATAAAGACGCATGAAAATAAATGATATTACAGTAATTTTGTCTCTTTTATGTGATTTTTGGTTTGTTGAAAATAACTGCTTTAATTATATGCATTTGATAACAGTAATTCATTGAAAACAAGAACAAGATAAAATTTATTAATCATCCTGATAGGTTAATAAAGAACAATTTAAGGCAGATTAAAGAGAGAAGATTGTAATATGAACACTCAGTGTCATGCAGTACTGTAAATATACTCTATCACTTATTTGTAGTAGTAAGATGAGTATTACCATTTTTTTGACAGAAGCTAATACATTTCTTGGAAAACTGGCTCACTGCAAGGAACTTTGCTGAAAGATGAAAAATACTGTTTTCATTTTACCTTCCCATATTCTTATAACTCAGACATGCTGAACAAAGTAAGATGCATAAAATGTTGCATGCAAATTACAATATCTTAAATAAGGAAAACAAGGAGACATATATAATTAATTGCAAAGAAATCTGAGTGACAGTATTTTAAGAATTTTTGAACAGCCAAATATAATTTGAGTTGAAGTATGCCTGTGATTGCTCACCTGGCTGACATCTGCCTAATAGCTACAAAAAATGCAAGAGCAGCTGGCCAAGAAATCTGGGTCAGTAAGATTATTTATGTAGAATTGTTTCCAACACTGCTGACTGAGTACAGTAGAGATTGTTTATAATGATTCAGAGGTAAAACGGGGATTTTAGAATGTTATAATCGAGAAACACTGTTATCCAATGCGTTTATTTATCAAATGATGTATGTACTTGTCCACTGGACATACACATACAGCATTTGTACACTCTCCTGTTTGTTTGCACCCCATCTACCAATTTTAAAAATGAAAAGCATCATGGATATAAAAAGTGCACAAAACTTAAGTCATTTCATTCATCAAATGGACTGCTCCGGTGGCCTAGTGGTTAGAGCGTCTGCGTCGGATGTGGGAGGTCACGGTTCGAACCATGGCCAAGTCATATCAAAGACTTATAAAAATGGTACTAGCAGCTGCCTCACTTGGCACTCAGCGTTAATAGGTCAGTGTTTGGTCTGGTTGGCCTAGTGTCAGGATAATGTGACTGGGTGGGACATGATGCCCCATGTCTGCAGCATGATGCCCCAGTGCTAGACAACACCATAAACTGCCACGTCACTGTAAACATCATAGTGATATGACTGAAATTTTTTTAAAGCTATGTTAAAAATCCAAATCACACACACACACACTCATTCATCAAGTTATATTTTCTAACCTGATTGTTGCCTTGAGGTCCATAACACTGTCAACTTGTTTGCACTGCAAACTAAATAGAAACTCGCAATGTAAACCAGCAAGACAGACTGCTCACTGTCCTTATCTGGTTTCTAGAATAATCTATTTCAGTAAAACTGTCATTCACATCAAGTATTTGCAACGTCTAATTTTAATATTTCTAAAACAAACTGAGCAAATAAAAATAAGAAACTCATATATACATGTATTCAAATAGACACAGCTCCAAAATGTATGGAATTATTGAGATTATTAAAGATGGTGAACTACATCACATCTGTTGCTTGAAAACAGACCCACCATGCAAATATGGCAATCATATTACTACAGAACTCCCGTTTGATTAAAAATGCCAACAAGTTGACAGTGTTTGGGACATCATGGCGACAATCAGGTCAGGAATGAAATGACTACATTAAGTTTAATTTTATATCCTTCATGCTGTATGTATTTTTAAACTGGTAGAGGGGTACAAACAATTGGGAGAGTATGTGAATACTGCAGTAAAAAAATTATCCTGGTATGTTAGTCAGAACTTGTATGAAATGGTAATAAAATCAGAAACAACAAAAACACATTTGTATAAATACACATCATCATGTAGAATAAAATGATAAATCATTAAGTTCTAACATCTGATAAAGGTATCAACATACATGCACTTGTGTCAGCTGGGAAATCATAAAAATCCCTTTTATGTGAAAATGTCTTTGTTCAATAACTTAAGACTATTAAATTAGTCCTTTATTTATCTGGATGGAAAGAAATTTTCTGTTGTCATCTGTTTCTTCTAATCTGAGATTTTTTGTTGTTATGTTTTTCAGTGACATGCAAATGCTCATAAAGAATGTTATGTGTGTCATACTGAGCTTGTAGGTACTGTCTAATATACACTATGCTGACTAAAACCTTGCTGGTTCTGAGTACAAAGGCTGGTACTGAATCGTCAGCATCCTTGTCACTTCCAACAGAAACATTCCTAGCTTCCTGGCAATCACTAATTTAAAAAACTATATCATCAACTGTTGGCATCACAGATGTGACTGTATCATTATCAGAATTAACATGATCCAACAAATCAGCATCCAGACCCAAGTAGGTGTAGTGTGTAATGCAACATCAGCATTGCTATTACAGGTAATGACATCTGTCTGCTCACTAAAACCCTGCCTTAACAAATGGTTTGCAGCACAATATGTGGAAATATCACACCATGCACAATACATCATACTGATTGTGGACCATACATTTATTTCAAACTCAGTTTTTTTTTTCCAAGGCTTGTGAGGTATCTTTCGATTAGAGCACATTGGTACTTTGACTTCAAATTGAAAACTCCTTAGTACATTGGTTGCTGAACAGAGGAAGTTTCTGGTGCAAAGAAAGCAACTTTGACATTTCAAAATTGATCATACAATGTTTTTGGATGGGCTGGGCAATTATCAATGAACATTAGAACATTCCAATGTTGAGCTTTTATTAAGTTGCTAAAACTTTATATCTGTTCTATAAATATTTCTGCTGACATCCATGCACACTTATTTGCATGATAATTTTATTGTAATGACTTCACAGTTTTAAATGATTTCACAGTTTTGACTTCACAGTTTTAAAACAATGTGGATTTTTATATTTGCTGATAACCAAAAGCTAAACATTTTTGGACCCATCCATGCTTACATAAAGCAAGAATCATAAGCCTTTCTTTTACTCTCTTTACCACCATGGCGTCTATCCTCTTTCATCTGTAGTGTTGGCTTGGGAGTATTTTTAAAAATAGACCTGTTTTATCAGTATTAAATACATTTCTTGGTTCATATGATTTCAATAGTTCTGGTAGAAACTTTGTTTTCCAGTCAGCCACAGTAGTCTCACAAACCACTGCACTCTCACCACTCTGCTCAAGATGTTATGTCTTTGTTAACTCTGTCAATCCAAATTTTATCAACATTGAAATTTTGTATTCCTATTTTTATAGCGAGTTTGTCGGCTTTCTGCTGATGGATTGGCCTGTTTACTGGATATTTTCATGTCTTATTGCTTTAAATCAAGTCAGAAGACCCTCCTCTACTTCGGTATTAGCACATGTTCAAAGCCGTTTCCTAGTTAGACTCTCTAGAAACAGTTACACTCATAATTTTTTTCATGATTACACCAAATCCCAATTGCTGAAAGAAGCAACTAAAAAAATCAGATAATCCTGTGGACACCCTGCTTCTATTCCTTGTATTACAGTCAAACCCGGTTATCTTGATTACATCAGGGATGTCAAAAAATCATTAACATAACCGGGTCCCAAGATATCAAGGTTTAGTTGACAAATGTACTGCAGAACAATGATTATACATCTGAAGCACTGAAAATGAGGAGTTTTGTTTCTAAAAACAAATGGCATTTCTAATGCACAATAAAAATAATAATTAAGTCATGCCAGGTTGCAGAACAAAAAGACTGGAGGTCTTTTAAATGAGGTTAAGTAACAAGCCACACATTTAACAACACTCAAGTTACTGTAATGTCCATGGTTTAAAGTTGTTTTTATTTCGCTGTGATAGCCTC
This sequence comes from Megalonaias nervosa, assembly GCA_016617855.1. Taxonomy (NCBI): domain Eukaryota; kingdom Metazoa; phylum Mollusca; class Bivalvia; order Unionida; family Unionidae; genus Megalonaias; species Megalonaias nervosa. Next base: position 38,115 of record JAECUM010004041.1, on the reverse strand, counting down.
ATCCCTTTGGTAGCCAGAGCAAGGCAATGGTTTTCTCATGCTGACCAAAATCTAGGCCAATTTAAGTACATGTACATGCAAGACTGTACTTTAAAAAAAAATATATATTTTCTTTTGTTAGTGTTGACTTTAACTGGTAGCAAAATGTAACTGACCAAAATTGTGCATGAAAATTGATCAGTTTTGCTGATCATCAGAGGTTCTTTTACACCGGTATGCCAGTTTTTACCAATAAAATTTGCCTCTGTACTAGAAAAAAAAAAAACGAGGCTGTACGTATTCATGTACCGACAAACTGTAAAATTTGTTTAAAGTCTTTAAAGTTACCTGTCTCAACATCAAATTCTTTAATAAGCCAGCTTAATCTATTCATATAGATGTAGTCCCATATCCCTCCCAACTCTGATCAGTGACCATTGGCAACAACACAGTACCAAAAGGAGAGTTGGCGAATCACTTTGATGGATTGCAAGGCTTTGATATCTGATTCAAGATAAAATACAAATGAAAGCACTCCTCTTTCTGTTTCATAGATGTTATTCTTATCAGTCATTTTCTGCTTTGTTCCATTAGAGTTGAAGAATCCGTAATCATAGCAAAGCAAGAGACCACTTCCTTTATAAAAACAATACTGGGCATTATGAATTTTTAAAAATACTATTTATGCTTTTATTTACTCTATGTTCAAAACAAATTAATAACCATGTCTTGGGTGGGGGGGCACCAGTTTGGTTTGGAGTTTTGTTGGTTTTTATTTATAGATGATTGTAAGTTATGTGATCTAGCCATGCTATATTTGAAAGCGTACTCTAGCTCCAATAATGGAAACACTTTAACTATTTACTTTATAAGTGAACTCTGAACCAAAGTTGTTAATTGTATATGGATGAAGTTGGTGACTGACAGTGATGATTTTGGAATGGGATTACACTATCGTTTGTTTCTCAAAGCATTGTGAATTTTATCCTATCTGTAATTCTGTTTATTTTCAGGTAAGCGTCATTAAATGTAGTTAAAGTACCTAATTCGTTTTAAATATATAGTGTAAAACAAATTGGGTATTTTAGCTATATTTAATGATGCTAACCTGATAATTTACTGAGTTACAGATAAGATAAATTATGTGATGCTGTGTGGAACAAACTATATTGTTGTGGTGTTGACATGTGACACTGTCCTTTATGAACGCAGCTCCCATAAAGGTCAGAAACACATTCATTCAGCTTCCTTACTCAAAAGTATTGTTTACAGCATAATCCATGTATTGATGAGATTGATTGATTAGAATTTGTACCGGTAAAATTTGGTCTTGTACCGACTACTTCCATATTTGCTGTACGAGGTATCAGTAGTAGAGGAAATGCCAGATCATTTGTTGCAAACTTTCTCCAAGATGGACATTAAAAGTTGCATTTCTCTGAATTAAGTGGGTCAACATGTTACTGCGAACCAAAACTCATGCCCGACATAATGGGGTTATCAACTTAACAGGAGTTGAGATAAGCAGGGAAAAATGAGCATAGCAAGGAAGGATCTTTTTGGGACTAGACCAAAATGATCGACATACACGGGTTCTCAAAATAACCGAGGTCAAGATAAGTGGGTTTGACTGGATTTATAGCTTTGTCTAAAGAGAAATTTTTTTCTTTTTTTGACCAGTGAATTTTCAGACACGTTTCACAAGTCAGAACTCAAGATGAACATGAGATTTATTTCAAGCTGTACTCAGTTAGTCAGCATACAAGTAGAGAATGATAACTAAAGGATATTTCTAAATTATAAAATCAAAAATACTCAACAAAATCATTTCTTGCTTTAAGGCTATAATTACACTAAATTGATGATTCTAAAGTATTGAGTATGAATGAGGTGACTATCATGCCTTTGCTACCTGGCACATTTGTTACTAACTGTTTATGAAAGAGGTGTGATTATTATGCTTTTGTTACCAGATGCCTTTGATGTTTAAATGACTGCCAGTGCTCAAAGAAAATTTTTTGGAGACATAAGCTCAGGGTTGGTGGCTTAAAAAATCAAAGTCACTTCACTGACCACATTTGATCATTTATTACTTAGAACACCTTTGACCTAACACTCCGGATTATAACATGAAGTAATCAATAAACAACTTGTTGTGTACATGTGTTAACCCTACCCTCATTACTCAGTCATGCATCACTGCACCAGTTGCAATGACTACTGGAACAGTTCCAGTACCCAGAAGACTGGTTCTGGCTGGTTTCTGTTATTTTTCAAAAACTGTAGATTTCAACTAAAAAATTTATCTCTTTCAACAGTTTTAAAATAAAATGCCACATTTCATTAGCGGGATAGAAGTTTTCTCAGACAAATTAAATATTTGTTTTGACAAGCCCTTGTTAATCTAGCTTCAGCACCTTATTACTGAGTCAATTTTCTGAGGCAGACTACATAAATTAAACACTATAACCAAATTAAGCATTGTAACAAAGAATGTTATAATAAAACATTTAGAATACATATTAGTTAGGAATTTTGCCAAGGAATTTGATGTTGTAACAGAGGAAATATTGTATCCAAGAATGTAATAAACAATCTCTACTGTATGTTTATGCAACTATTTGTTTTAAAGTTTCATGTTTTGGGATCTTCATAATGCATCCACATTTGACTGCACATCAGCATCGCTGAAAGGCCTAAATTATCAAAAATGTTTTCTGTCAAACTTGCTCAAATTTCTGTTCAGCAACATTTTTGAGATAAAGTTGTTGAAAGGTTTTTCTGTTTTTATAGTGCTGCAACATTTGACAGCAGATTAGCATCATTTGCATAACTGTCAAATGTCTTCAAAGTAGAATGCTTACTGTCAAATTAAGTCAAAATCTGTTGAGCATTTTTTGGCCGGTGGGGGGGAATTATTAAAAGGCTTTTAATTTTGGTAATGGTATCAGTTGTAAAATTGGAAAGTCCTTCATGTCTGGGTGCTTTCTGCCAAATTTGGACAAATTCTGTTGAGCAATTTTGGGAAGAAGTTGTTTAAAGATTTTCTTATTACAGTAATGGTTGCCATATTGAATAACATACTGGCACAATTTCTGTACAAGGTGGAAGTCTTCAATGCCAGCGATACTTTCTGTCATATTGGTTACATGGTCCATACAGCCCTGGAGAGTTATTTTTTTAAGGACTTTTCAAGACATTCTCAAAGGGTGTTTTCTTTTCTTTTGGAATCAAAACTTCTTCCATATGCTACATTGTTTATTACTGCATAAAGTGGAATACAAAAGCAGAACGAACACCTATGTGTGCCACTACAGCAAATGGATGCTACTCTAGTTGACATGTCTTTTGAGCCACACAATTTTATCCCATTTTACTTAATATTAATATAAATCACCTAACGGAATATCTAATACATTTTTTTAAAAAAAATTTAAAGTAGTTTCAATATTAGTAACAGTGGCCATATATTATGGCAGATCTATATCATCTGTTCAAACCTGCAGGCCCTTCATACCAAATTTGTTACAGATCAACTCAAAAATGTCAAAGAAATTCTGTCTCTCAGTGTTGATTAATGAAATAAACAGAATTTGTCATGAAAGGTGAACAAATCAGGTGACCTTTCATTTCATTCAATACACTACCTTATATTGTAATGACTTCTCACCCAAGATTCACCTAGGTTACCCAGCTTAAGCTTTCTGTTTACTTATGGCAGACATAAGAAATATTGCTTTCCTGGCACACAATTTGTTTTTATGTCATATTTGCATCTACTACCGATGGACAATGAACAATGCGTTCTAGATGCTGGGTCATACTTTACATCCAGGTGAGCACAAAATTTTAAACTTGTGCTCTTCAATTGATTATCCACTGATTTCAGCTATTGCACATGGCCCTTCCAAATAAATATCTGCCTGATGATATTACCTTGAAAACTTGTCATCATGGCTTTTGCTGTTTCCACACTAACTCTCAAATATTCAGCAAGTTTCTCTTTACCTAAAATTACATGACAGAATCATGATTTATTTAGTCATTCATTTTTGCATGTAATACATGTTGGATCAAGTTCATAACATGCAATTCTGTAACTGCATTACAAAAGTATATAACATAGTTTGTTATTCGTAGCAAAATACAGTGAAATCTCTTAACAGTCATTTTAAAAAAAAACCCAACTATTTAGCCTAAAAATCTGCCTTAGTAATTTTTTTTAATCAAACTTTTTATAGTAAAAGTCACACAGGTCATGTAGGCATTCAACACCGACTGTTTCAGTAATGGATGTAATCTTTTTTGAATCAGAATCTACATGCCTTTAAATGGCAACTATTCACTTCATTTGGATTCTTATATGTCCACATTCCTTAGGAAGGTCATTATTTAGATGCCCTGTGAAGTGCATACAGCAAAATCAATGTTAAACTACAGATACATTTTTGGATGAAATGAACCTGAAGGTGTGATCAATCCGGATTGAATGTCACGCACTGTGATGTCACAGTGAAAGATACACATACTGATAAACAAATCTGTACTACTCTATATTATGACGATTCTACTCAAAGTACCCTTTTCTTGACCCATGTTTAGCACATGGCCACCATTGTGAAAGACCACAGAGATCGATAATTTTCATCTGAAAGTTTCTTGATGACAGTTAAGGTGCAGAGTATTCAATAATCAGGATTAACTGCTACTATATAATTTCCCCATGATGATCTACAATAGGGAGTTAAGTGCAATTGTTTCTTTTTTTACATTAAGATTAACCTGCTTGAATGTTGCGACATCCATGGGAATTGTGCTTTACATGCTGATCTAATATTTACTATTTGCAGAGAATTGCTTAATATTTATATGGAAAATTACTATTACATTACAGATGGTTCATGCTGTAGAAATGACCTTCAACATATTCCAGTAGCAACTAAACTGTAATAAGAAAACTAAGAGCTGTTCCATTTAAACATACATGGTACCCAGGGAAGGCAGTCTTTTTAAAATAAATGCCAGGGTACTTTGATTTCACAGAGTTCATATTAAAATGATATAAAAATTCTAAACTGCATGTATGGGCGAGTACCCCACTTTAAAAGTGCCTTCCCTGGGTCCCATGTATGTTTTAATGGAACAGCCTTAATCAGAGTACTGGTGGGAAATTTGCTCTCAAAAATATATCCCCCCCCCCACATTCCACCCCTACTCCATGATCAGAATGAATCAGTAGTAAGAAAAACATAACTCTTCTCAAAATAGTGTAATCTGTGCACAGTAATGCACTAAAAACTGCAAGAGAAGTTGCCTTCACAAAATAATTTCATACGCTGCATCTAGATGTAAGTAAAAAAGGACAATAACTTACACATTATCATGGGTGCACAGATTTGTCCAATGTGCATCAAAAACTGCAGCACTAGTTGTGTAAACAAGATTGTGTAAAACAATCCACAAAAACGGTAATAACTGTAAAAAAAAAGACTGCAGAAGCACACTGGTTTGTTGATATGCACATCTTCAGGTGATGACTATAATATTTACACAGTTTCACAGCAATCTGTAAGAAACTTCAGGACTAGTTGTGCTACCAAGATTGTGTCATACCCTGCATTAAGCTACAAGACAAACAGGGCAGTAACTCTAACAAGAGGCCCAAGTGGGCTGATATTGCTCACACAGGCAAATGACAACTGTGAGCTTATAAAAACAAATTCATAGATGTAATGCAAGTGTTGAGTGGAAATAAAGTTTGGAGCACTAAGTTGCCACATTGTCTATTAGACCTAACAAAAAATATAAGTGTTTCTAGTTTCATGCTAACAAAACTTGGAGTGGCTGGTTGGAATAAGATTTTATTAAACTCATTTTTTTCATCCTGAATTTAACAAAAAGGGAACCGGGAACCAAGGTTGCATGATCTTATTTTTTTTCCTTAAAAAAAAAATGACCTCAGCATAACTGAACAAGATGCTTTACAACAGTTAGATATACACTTTCTAATTTCTTAATAATTTGTGTTTGTCTGACACAACTTGCTGCAAATTAGCAAACAAAGGTAGCCATTACTGAATCGTGCTTTCTAGTCCATGTCCATTAGGTATTACAAATATCTGGAAGAAATGGTAAATATCTAAATGAACATAATGTCCAATACTGTAAACCTATGAATGAAATGAAATGTGGTCTGGTCACAATATTCAGACAAATCTGGAAATTCTGTTGTTTTGTTTTATGGACAGACAATTTTTAAGGGTAGGCGTTTTGGAAAACTGGAGGTCCATATATTTCGATTAATGACAGTAATTAAATTTGAAAGAGGTTCAGGAGAAAAGCACCCAAGATTTGGATCACAGAAGCCCATCTTTCGTGTTTTATAAAAATCAGATCAGACATAAGGTTTTTAGATGTGTAAGAAGCTCAGCCAATCAGGTACAATATAACCAAATTAGTATGCATGGATCAAGCTCATTACCAAACTCAACCAAGATCTTAATGTTTCTAAGTTTTATCAAAACTGGATCAAATATGTGGCCTAAAGTATGGTAACATGTACAGCTGATGGATGTATGATCACAATCATTAGTATATGTGGATTTTGCTCAGTAATGAACTCAATTGAGACCTTAATGACATAGGAATATATTCCAAGTTTATCAAAATTAAATCAGAAATACAGCCACCAGAGTTGTAACAAGACAAACTAATCAGATGCAAGACCACTCCACTGTCAAACATGGATCGCACTCATTACCAAAATCATCCAAGATTTTAATGATATAAACCGCTATTCCATGTTTGATTAAAATAAGCTAAGAAATATGGGCTCCAGAGCAGCAACTGGCAATTGTTGACTGACAGACATGTGACACACAATGGTCAAACAGCCATGTCATTTATAAGCACACAAACTGTAGGTGCAAAGTGAGTTGTTGATATACGTAGGTAATGGCCATAAGTTATTTAGTTTCATGGCAATCCATCAAAAACTATGAGACTAGATGTGCTAACAAAATTGTATTATATACTGCATTAAGAGACAGGACAAAGAGGGCAATAACTGCAACATAAACTGGAGCAAAAGTGATTTGTTGGTATGTGAATCTTCAATTGATGACACAATAATTTACCAAGTTTAATGGAAATCTAGCAAAAACTGGATGGCTAGTTTTGTTAACAAGTGGGATATGGTAAGAAAGACAGTTCCTGCAAAGTATAACTCTTATGTTACCTGCGCCATACAAGATAGAATACACAACTCTCTTTGTCTGTTCCCTTTCAGCATTAGTGACTTCCAAAGCTGGCTTACCCAACCTGCCATGCAAATGCATTTGTAGTGTTACAAAAATGTTATAAAAGTCAATTCAGTAAACCTCAACTATCTTGTCTCATTGGACAACAATGATTATGCCAGGAAAATTGATCATTCTGATAATTTATTTTAATTTCAAAATATGAGTCCATATGGTACCATATCCATAATCAGCAATTAAATGACCGACTTTCTACTGTAAAAAATATACACAAGACTCAATGACATTTTTCAATTTAAATTTAAATTTAAAAAAAGATAAATAACAAGCAGCAATGTGATTTTGCTGCATGCAAGGAAACAAAGCCAGTACAGGATAAATTACAACTTAGAAAGTTGAAATATAGTTATTATTATTCAATCGAAAGAAAGTTCATGTTGGTAGAAACTGAGATTTATTTGAGAAGACTGTTAACAGGCCAAGTACAGAGAGTGCCAACCCTTACAAGACCTTCTTAGACCAATTGCTGGCACAATGCAATGAAATATCATGTATAGATTTTGTCGATTTGGAAAATATGCATTTAAAAAGTTCAAAAGTGTGATCTGCGGCTGATGCTGCATAATTAAACATTATATTCAAATAAAAACTTCTTAAGTACACTTAGACCTTAGTTGTGTCCAGTACCATATTGTAACAACAGGTGCTTGTAGGTTAAATAAAGATTTAGAGACAGAACACACAAACAGGCTTTTCTGGCTACATGTTTAATTGCTACCTTTCACAAAACTAATCCCATGATATCCAATGCTGCTCTCTTAAGAATCCAACTGATAAATGTCACAGAAGGCATCTGGATACAATATTTTTCTGTCTTGAGTGCTTCTGATATAGAAATCTTTGTTTCTTCTGCTAAATCAAACATCTGACTTCTCAAGAATGATAAGTCTAGAAACTTTTTTGTTAACATACAAATTATTACTACATCTCTAATCACAAACACATCACTTTCAATCTCTGCAACAAAATATAAATGTGCTTTAGGTGTAAAGGCCTGGTAAAGGTTATAGTGAATCTCTATTTCCTTAAAAACTATACAAAAGTTACTGTTTCTAATCAGAGCCAAGTAATCTGATTTCTTATCTCTAATATCATCAGCAGTTTTAACTTCTAAAGTTTATGCTAAGTACTGTAAATGACCATTTTATTAATATACATAAAGGCATATACTGTAATATACATAAGGACATAAACATGTAGTGCTGTTTGCACTAAACAACCAGTTTATGAATCATGGCCAGTGAAACAATGGATTATGTCCCTTGGGTATGGATGTTTAAGGGTGAGTTTGCTGAAGATTATGCCTGTATGTTTTTTAAAACAAAAGAAGGAAATTTCTTAAAATCAGGATTCTAATTACTGTGACTTGTAAAAGACTGGAAAATTTGAAACAGTTAAATACATCAATTGTCCTACAACAATGGTTCAGAAACTGCAGTTCCAAACCCCCTTGGAGATAAATTTCTTGCTATCTCTCAACTTTATGTATTCTTCAGGGTTTTTTAAAAATTTCATGTGGAAAAAGCAATCATCTCACCCGCCATAAGGCATACTCAAATTAATGTGACATGATGTCCAGTCAATATCACTGTTGCACTTTAAAGTGACTTTGGTACTCCTGTAAAATTAGTCTGGTTGCCTGACCAAACTCCACTGAATCTTAACATGAAACCTAGCTCCAAATAAAATATGGACAAGTGAGTATTAGAATTTAATGACAAGAATTGTATTTTCATAATCCCTAAGTCCATAATTTGAGGGTTATTTCTGTAAGACTTATGGCCAAATCTTAAGGGTTGGCAGGTCTGCAAATACAGCAGTACTAGAAAAATTCTGAGTGGCCATCAAGAAAGGTAATCTAAGATCACAGAAAAAAAATATGCTTTATATAAGGTTCCTGACTAACAGCTACTTCAGTAACTATAGTGTATTACATGGATATATTTATCTTATTTGAACTTGCCACTGAGAAGTCAGTTCAAAGAAGATATCAGGACTTTCTGGGTTGTTGAAGATTTGTAGCAGAAGAGGGTCACTGGCCAGGTGTGCAAGAAGCCTCAGTTCAATCTGCTGAAAATCTACAAAAAAGCAAACAACCTGACCCTACATAATTGCTAGGTAAAAGCATGCCAATATTAACAATTCTCTATCTAAAACTTGGAAGAAACTGAAATAAAAAGTTTTTTAAAATGTCAAGATTAATGCAGAAAATTATCAAAGGTTGTGCTGTCACTAACACAGCACTGTAGGTGCCAAAAGAAATGATGCTACCTAATTTAAAATCATATATGTCTTAGTAACAGTTCTTACTTTTGATTTTACATAGCATATAGCAGTAACCCACAGTGGGAATAACAGTTTAAAGATTGTTTTCACATGAAAAAGAAGTTTCAGGTATGTGGTTAGTTTTAACTATAAAAGTCCCCCTTTTCTTTCTAAAAAACTAAAAAGATGGTGATTGACACACATCAACAAGGTTAATAAAGTGTCACAATGTGCTATGAAAGCAGAATTTTTTAAAAACTTATCATGCACATAAGTCTCAAGTGGGTAGGCCTAATTCACCCATCATCAGAGAAAAATTTAAAATGAAACACTGTAACAGCAACCTGCTGCCATAAAAGAATATCCTTCATGACTTATGAATGGATCTCTGGCAAAGATTTCCACTTCTCTTTCTTCATCTTCCTTTCCTAGAAAAAGGCAAAAATTATAGTGAAATATAGTTTAATTGTATTATTTTTGCTATCCATTCTATGTGATAGAATTACTTTAAATACTTGTTGTTTCAGAATTTAATCTAAATTTTACTGAATGTCAGAACTATTTCACACAACACAAAGCTGTAAGACAAGCTATAGTCTGTTTGAAGTTAGCCATTTTTTAAAATTATATGTTGCATGCATTAACAGACAAGCAATATTCAAGTTCTTATTATCCAGTGAGATTATTCCTGTCCAACAGAATCATGCATGAACCTGGTTATTATAATAACTATACACAGGCATGACTCATATGTGTCTTCCTTAGCCATTAATTTGTTGCATTTATTACAATTTGCTGAAAGGTTTCCCTGATATGACAAGATAAAACAAAAATCAAAAATGTAAAAATTAAAAAGTCATTAAAACAATACCTGTTACTACTGGGTGACTGAGCAATGGGCAGTGTGCACAAAACCATGAATAACATGTATCAATGACAGCATGATGAACCATGTGGTTTAAAAATTGCCAAGCTCAAGAAGGTGAGAAAAAAAATAAATATTCACAAAATTAAAAAATAATATTTACCACCTGTTTAGGAATGAAAATTAGTCCAAATAAATTCAAAATCCTGTATGGATGATTCAAATTTAACACAAAGTTTTTTCTGGATTAACAGGAGATGTCTTGTACAACGGTGTTGTACAGAAGTGAAGCTTAACTAAAGATAACTGGTGGTAGTAAGGTTTTGTAATGGACAACAGTTATTGCCCTTGGTCTATATGTGATAGACAGAGAAGAAAAATATTCATCTTCTTAGTATGGCTGGATTCGCTAAGTAGCAGGCTTATATTCCTAATGTTAATGTGATTGGGCAATGTATTTGAAGGAGAAATTAAAAAGTATAATAAATTTGAAAATATCCTACAAAAATGTGAGATGCTTTTGATATAGAGTGGTCCAGGCTCTCCACTCGACATTTATGTTGCTTTGTTGTGACAGCTGAGATGCTGAGATTGTCCTTTTGGAACAGCCTATATACTGCATGAAAGAAACCCAGTAACTAGGACTGTACATTTACTTAAGAAATAGCTCTGGTGGCAGGATATTTTGATAGGTTCTTCTGAACAGCATTTTTGTCAAGTTATGCTGAAGAAAACCTGGTAACTGGAACAGTAACTTACCTATTACATAGCTTTTGTTCACAGAGATTATGGTAACAGGTACTTTTGGAATAGTCTGTACATTAGGCTGGAAGGAGGTCACCCTACCAGTGGCTGCAGCCGTCTGATCCCAGTGAGTCAGAAGCTTGTCTTTCTTCACACAGCTCAGGATCCCATCCACATAAGTACATTTTAGTTTCTGAAGCTAGAATGGAAATAAACTATATCAAGTGTTGGTACTGTAACTAGAAATGTGTCCACATGAAGTAGATGCCCCTGCCAATATGGTACAATTGAAGAAACCTTGGTTAAATATGCAATTGCAAAGTTCTGATTAGTATGAGTGCCCCTATCAATATGGTGGTTGAATATATATGGGAAAAGTTCCAAGTCAAACAGGCCATAACTCTATCCAGTTTTGACAAAACGTGACAAAAAGCAAACCTGACTGAGATGTTCGTGATATTTAGCTTCCAACCAAATTTACAGGTCTTTCAAATGATATTGGGCACAACTTAATTAGTGACATGGAAAACACTAAACCAGATTTTTTCATTGAATATAATAGGGGTATAAACATGAAATTGACAAAATTTAATTGTGATTTCTGGGATTACCATATCTTCTCACCAGCACAACACTTTAAAAAAAGAACAAAGCTTTTCTTTTACAAATATTGCCACTCTAATTTGTAAAAATATGAAGACTGTCAATTTGTCAATTATTGGTTTAGAGTGAGTTGACTTGATGTTGTGTAACAATTTGCAAGATACACCAGACATAAGGACCCAAAAATCTAAATTTTACCCCAAGAAAATGCCTTGTAAAATGCAAAAGAAACCTGTCTATGTTCCAGAATGATCCCTGGCAGTGAGTGATATTTAGTCAAATGGTTCAGGACAACCTCAGAGGTTGAAGGTTCATGCCCAACACTGGTCTTGGTCAGTTTGGTTGTCTGGGGCAACATGGCATTCAATCTCAACTCTTCAAACAAAACCTGGAAAAGTTTAAAGAATTTGCAACAGGTAAAACTTGAGTTCAAAGTCTTCAACACATATCTGGACTCCTGTTATGTTTCATCACAAGTCCATAATCATGGGAAGTATGCCTTCTATAACTCTTGACTGTAGAACTGTTTACCTTAACCTACTTGTTTGCTTATGTGAAGTATCATCTCTACTAGACACATCAGTTTTGAATATACATGTACCTGTACTAAAAGTAGCTCTAGGATGTTCATGGTAAATGCTGGCAAAACTGTCTACTTTCGATTAGTGTAAGCATTGATTTAATTTCCCAAAGTGTACTTGATAACCTGGAGAAATGGAAACAATTAGGTTATGTATCTATTGTATGTTACAACATCCCAACAACTAGGTTATGAACATATTGTATGTTACAACAGCATAACAACTAGGTTATGTATCTATTGCAGGTTACAACAGCCCAATAACTAGGTTATGTATCCATGGTATATTACAACTGCCCAACAACCAAGGTTCTGTATCCACTCTAAGTTACAACAGTCCAGGTAGGTAATGTGAGGTATAAGAATGACAAATTTTGAAATTCACTGACAGCAAACTCCCTTGATACTATCTATTCCTCTCAGAAAATCCTTCAACTCAGATCATTTTGGACTAATTGGGATAAAGGAGCCATACAATCAGGGAGTATTCCCCAAAATATACATGCCTGTAATTTTTACCAAGTGCATGAGTGAACATTGCAGGAGTAAAGTGCAGCCTGCAGCAGTATAGAGAGTGTAAGTGGAATGGAGAATACATTGTGTGTGTTTGTGTGTGTGTGTGTGTGTATATATATATATATATATATATATCCCTAAAGCCTGAAAAAACTGGAACAGTCATAATTACAATTAATCACTGATAACATTAACAACAAGCACCTTAATAACAATGACAGAACCTCAATGAAAATGAGACAAATTCAAACAATGGAGGAAAGAATTAATCTGATAAAAAGAAGCGAAAAAAGAGAGAATGCTTAAACATTGGTAAAACTCAAATTTAAGGTGTTATAAAAAGCAAGGGTTATTTAGAATTGAATTCAAATACTAATACATGTGATCTTCAAATGCAACTGTGATTCATTTAATGATAGATGTTTATCTTTATTGCTATGTAAAATTATTTTCAGATAACTGTATGCAATATTTTAAAAGAACAATGAATAAAGAATACATGTACAGTGATTGTGGTAATTTTTCCTTTTTAAAAAGTGCTGAATTTTGACATTTTAAACTGATTTTTTGTACAAACCTGTTCTGAGAGACAACCTGACTTGGGAGATCGCTTTCTGTTGGTAGAAGGGCAGTCTCTCAAAACAGGTATTACTGTATTCTAATATTTAATGCTTTTGGTGCAATTATGTCAGACATAGATCAATTTCAGTACTGACAATATTAATGCTTTTGAGTCCTCCTCAATGTTGGGTCCTTTATTTATCTGTATACTATACCTACCAAAATAATTATAATTTATGAAAGTTGTAGGTGCTGTTCTATGCATGCATAAGATATATTATGAACAGATTGATAAATGGAGCATTCAAGAGACAAACAGATGCACATAATATAATATTGTGTCCCACTGACAATACTGATGATGGGGTTACACAAACAACAATTATCTTATTTCTGCATCTCAAGAATTATGTTATTCAAGAAGCTTTAATCATTTTTAATGTGTTGTCCTTGTTCATTTTTAGTACAAGATCGATCCATCAAAATTCATCCCTAAAAAATTAAAAAGTATCCCCTAAAAACTGAAGATAATTCAATATTGCCACAGATGTCTAAATTCAAAATTTCTTCATATCATCCATATTCTTGCAATTTTCAAAACCCACATCATCTGGAGGACATGGAGTCAATCTACCTGTCTGAGCTGTGGATGACTTGTCAGTGAGAAGGTGTGACCAACACATTCATGGGCTTTTTCTTCTAGCTGCAGCAACTTTTTCTAAAATGAATGGAAATAAATGATGAATATCTTGAAATAGACAAGGTGATATCCATTCTTGAGATGTTTCTTTCTTTTTCAAATTTGCTGTAGGATCAAATTATTTAATTGTCAAAAGGTATCTTCTATTGTTAAATGTATTGTTCAATGTTGTATATTAGAAAGAAAAGCTACTGATAACAGAAACAATTGGAAAAAGAAAATGATTAACACAGGAAAATAAACTCTAGTACAGGGGTCTCAAACTCAAATCACCACAAGGGCCACATAAGGACTAGTACATTGGCCCCAGGGCTGCATCACTGACACCATTTCATAAAGCGAAAGTGGCTCATATAATATGTTACAAACAAGAAATAGTTGAAATGTTACGAACAAGAAGTAAAAGATGTAACAATAAAATATTTATCAAAACTGACTGGCTGTGCAGAAAAAATTTGCATTATTAATTATTTTACAAATTCTGAATGTTGTTGTGGGCTGCAGGAAATAACTTCATGGGTCACATGCAAGGAGTTGTTTCCTGTGGCCCACAATGATATCTGGAATTTGTAAAATAATTAAACTGCACAAATGGGGAATGGGCCACATATTGAAACCCCTGCTCTAGTAAATATTCCAAACCACTGAAAACATGGTCAACTACAGCAACTCCATATTCTTGAAGCAAATATATTAAAATTGACCTGTATATGTAACAGTCTGTACAATAATTGTACAATCACCTATATATGTAATAGTTGATAAAAAGATTATGCAATCACCTATATATGTAATGTCTATAAAAGAATTATATAATAACATGTATATGCAACAGTCTATACAATAAATTATACAATCATTAAACAAGAAGCAATACTGACATCAGTCATTCAAAACAATCTCAGATATATATATTTGGATGTAAGAATTGAAGAATTTCATTGTTTTCTTTATTTCCAAAATCCACTTCTGTTGTGGTTTAAATTCTCATTTTAACCAGACATTTCTATTTTTAATTTTTGTTATTTTTCAAAGGTACAACTTCGTTCATCTGAAAACTCTACACCCAAATAGTTTCGGTATTTTCTTCTGTGGCAACAATGTGAATTTGACAAGATTTTGAAAACATTTGCTTGCAGATTTTACTTAATTTGGATAATTATCAAAACTCTGAAAGAGTTTTGCAGAAAAAGTTTAATCTCCTATTCAGATCAAAGTAAAAACATAAAGGCTCTTGACTTTAAGACTTCAAACAAATAAAGAATTATTTATTTTTTAACAGAGCTTACATTGACAAACACTCATTTTCATCTTATGGGAAGAATGGTAAATGCACCATATTGGAACTTATCCATAATAATATTAACCAACCTTCAGAATATCAGAAAAGCTTCCAAGTATGGAAGTGTCAATTTTGAGCTCTGTAATTTCCATGGCTGCAAGGACTGGGGTCAGCTTCATCTCCACTCTGTAGAAGAGTTCCCACATGTCTTGGGCCATCAGTCTCTGGTACAATTCCTTCATGACAGCACTGAGATTTCTCAGATCTCTATTTATTGTTGCCATGGAAAGTGTGGATATCTGTGGGGAAATGTTATTATTTTGTTTGTGAAGTTAGATCTTGAAGTGGTACTTAGGATATGCCACAACAAAATCTGTCCACTTTTTAAATTTACAAGTGCTTAAATATCTAATGGACTTCATTCATGAAATGTATATCAGACATTGTAATTTTATTGTCAAAGAGAAAATTTAAATATCCACTGGGAATTCTGAATTAAGAGCAAGCTAAAAGTCCAGTTGAAAGCCATCTAATTCATCTATTCAAAGCCAATATGTGTATCTAATGAAGTAGTCTGATTAATTGACAGGTGTAAATTACTGAGTTATAAGCAACAAAAAGAAAATAACTTCACCTGCTGTGTTAGATTTAAGGTAGTGACAATCTGTGGGAAGGACATTGCTGGCCTGTCAGGGTCCAGGATCCACATGGCCACCATGGGGTCAAGGACTGTCCAGCAAGTGGATACAGAAGTAGCATCAAAACAGTATTGCCTTAACAGGGAAATCATCAGCTCCTTGGAATTGTAACAAACTTTCCTACTGTCACTCCTCAATAATTCATCCCAAAAAGTTCTGAACATAATAAAAAGACCCCTAGGTTGAAATATAATTATTAACAGAGAGGACACCACACAAATGTGTAAAGACATTTTTTAAACTGCATCAAATGGAAAATCAATCACACATTTTTTATGGAATTATTTCTAATTATACAATTTGTTATAAACTTACAAGGGTCTTCAAGGAAGAATATTTTTATCTTTGCTTAATAAATTAAAGACCCTGAAGATTTTGAAGTAAAACTCAATTTGATAAATATCTACATGCAATAAGTTATGTGATGAAGAGTCCTTAAAATTAATTTCATGTATAAAAGGTACAAAGTAAAAATGTTTGAACAATTAACTGTTTGTTTTCTTTGGTTGGAAAAGACAAAAAAAAAACTGTATCGGCCCTTTATCCTCAACTCTCTTGTATATGATTCAATGTTACAGAAATGCTATTTATACCTGTATTCCATACTGTAACCATCACCACCCCAACCCTCAGTTTCCTCAACTTTTAAGCTATGAAAATAATCACCGTGTTAAATCAAAGACATTTCTGCCCATGTCTTTCGGGAATATATACACTGGCAATGTGTTTGAAGTCATGTCCCTGTCTAACTTATTCAAGCACAATACAGCAACATCAAAAATCTGAAAAAAGAAACATGCCCATAAATTTGGAGAAAAACAATACATACAATTGGAAATAGTGCCATGTCTCAAATACATAAGTCAGAATTTAAAGATGACTGGTTGGCTTTTAAGGGTACTTTCAGCATTTTATTTGACTATATCACTCTGAGAAAATGGGAGCTAAGTACTTTTCCCAAGGACTCTCAGAGGCTGGTCTGGGCAGGTATCAAACCTGCATTCCATGGATTATGAGTCCTACACTCCACTAACTTTGCAACAGCACAATCGAAAGATGATCCAATTGTTACCAGTATAGCCAAAATTACCCAATCATATTAACATTAGGAATATAATCTACTTCACCCCTTGAATCTATCAATTCCAGAACAAAGAAGAAAAGAAACTCTTACTGATACATCAACACATTTGGTATTATGATTAAGTAAACTCCAAGCAACATCCTTTACTAAAAGATCAGCTTCCTTCTTCAAGTATTTTATCTGATCTCATTCAAGTTAGAAGAACAGGTAAGAGACAGAAATGCATCAGGATCCAGAAATGACCATCAGCCCCCTTCAAAGGAAGGATGTTTGAATTCCATAAATGAAGGATAAACTTCTCTCCTAACATGAAAGTACTACAAATGATGGTCGCATGACCCATGACTGCAACACTGAGATAAGGATACAAGATGTCTTCTCCTTATTGAGCCCAAAAATAAACATGGGTGAATCTACCAGAAGTTCTAAGCCCATGCCATGCACATGAAGTGGCTGTGCTGACCTCCAAAGGGTCTGGTGGTCATCTGGGCCACAGCCACTGGACCCACTGGACTCAATTCCCATATCTGTGATGCTAGATCTTGGAGATACAATTCTGACAAGGCTGTGTATAAGCCCTAATGTATAGAAAAAGATGTTTTCAGAACCCATGGTTCTTCTCCATGCATCTCAGAAACATTTAGACTGGGTCTTGCTTAGCTGCCTTTTTTTGACATGTTGATAGAGAAGAGAACTTTGCATAACCACTATCTAGTTGCCACCACCCCCCACCCCCAAAAAAAGTGAGTGGTTCTTAGCTATGAAACCTGGTTGCATCATTAGCACCATGGGACCATCCAATCTGAACCAGAGATAGTTTGGTCCATTAAAAGGACATGCAACTCAATGACACATCCTTGTTGACAGATCCCCTGATAGTTGTTGTTATGGGTTGGACATGATTTTTTCGCACATGATAGGTTATACAGTATATCTGGTGGTGGAAGAACCAGGAAAACCCTGGGAGGAACCACCAGCCCAGAGGAAGCTATTGGTAACTTTCTTACATACTCACATTAGCTGAACCTGAGACTCCAACCCATGCAAAGAGCTGTGAGATGCTAGTGACCTGTTAAGGCAAGCGCCTATAGACCATTCAGTCACCCAGGGGCCTGATAGTAACAAGTTCTAACTTTTTCTCCTGGAAAAGTCAGAGAAAAAAGTTAGCCACCAGAGAGATCGAAGGAATCCATGAGAACAATGTTATCTTTGCACCAATCCCTGAATACCATACACTTTCCATTGTAGTTTTTCAAAGTGGAGGACCTTCTTGCTCTTTAGATTCTCTCCATGACTGAAGGTTAAAACTCCTTTCTGCACAAGGCCCTCCTGACCAGTCAGGCATGAAGAAAATACATGTTCAGGCAGGGATAACACACCTGAAACCAGCATTGTTTGAGAAGACTGAATTTTGATGTGATCTGCCAGATGTCTAACCACTCTTTCCGGCAGACTGTTCACCATTGATCTGTCCCATCTGAGTTGGGTTATCAGAAGAGCTTTGTAATTTTGGTCCCTGATTTTCTGAATGAATCTTGGAATCAAATCAGTTGGAGGGAAAGCACAGTCCCAAATCCCATCTTAATCTGAGTGTCCACAGCATAAACTTCTCATTCCAGAAATAGAATAGACAAAGATGAACAGTTTGTGATTCCAACTTATCGTGAAGAGATCAATCAGGCACCCCCAAAATGTGCAAATCTGCTGAAAGATCAATGGATGAAGCAACCACTTGGTTTGCCAAGTTTGACCAACTCTTGACAGCGAATCTAACAACACATTCTGTCTGCAACAGATTTGTCTTATATTGTACCAGCATCAAAACTCTCAGACCATGATGCAAAAGTCATGTGATTTGGTCCCCACCTGTTTAAGAAGATCAGCATTCAACAAAGAAGTGTCCAACATTAGTAGAATCACTTCCCCACAGGTTCTCTCACCACAACTGAACAATGGCATCTGCAGAGTGGTAGTTTAAGAGAATGAAGTCTGATGCTGCATTTAGTAAGCTAATGAGTTGCAAAAACTCTCCCACAGAAAGCAACATCCTGTTTGAGACTGACTGTTTTAGCTTGTACAATTCATATTTGAGGGGAATTACATATATTGACATAGGTCATAAATTCCATATCTAGATGAACAAAGTGGTGACAAGGGATTTCATCCAACTTTTCCCAATTAATTAATTTTTTAGTTGGCTGCTGTGGTGGCCATACTGGCCATCAGATAGCACCATTTTCATTTATAACCAACCAGACACCTGAAAATGTCTTTAAGTGAAAATCCCATACTGATATGACCTTCCATTCAGGAGGATCAACAATAATATGGTTTTCAAGATGGGCACTGTAGTAGTTATAGTCATTGTCTGAATGGCACCATTTTCATTTGAGACCAACCAGACTATGTCAATCCTCCAAGTAGTTTAGTAGAAGCAAAGATAACGAACTTGTGCTAATGGACAGACAGATGATGGACAACAGACATTCCCAAGGACTCTCTCTCCTGTCTATGAAGAGTAGAGCTAAGAAAGAAAAACCTGGAATGAAAATTTGCAACCTGAAATCTGAAATATGAAAATTCAACAAAAACACTTTAAGATCATAAAATATCAAATTCAACACTGTTGGCAATTCAAAACTACAGCATGCACCTATGTGACACTATCACATGTGACACAGCAGGTCAGAAAAATGAAGTCTACAAACTTGAAAACTAAGAAAATATATTCACAAAACAATCCCAACACAGGTTATCATTCCTTTTGCAGACATTTGAACATGTACAATTTTCCAACATTTATGAATGGATGGTTTGCAATCATGAAGAATTTTAAAGAAAGTGATCAGGCAATGCAAAATCTTATTTGTACTGCAGCAAACGCTTAATCTAGTAGAGGTGAAGGGGAGCTAATTTCTTCCCTTTGTCTACATGGAATATAGACATGTAAGACGAATTTTGCATCTTTCTGGAAATGTTGGATTCAGGAGGATGTGAAGCCTATATTCTTAACTTTAATGTGATTGGGGAACATATTCAAAGGAGAATGTTATGGTTAATGTGTACTTTGAAAAAGACAAAGAAACTGGTGAGAACTTGTACCCAACCAGTAACTCTTAAAACAAAAGATAAACAAAATGTGATGATTATTAAATTCATGAGATGTATTTAGGACAAACACCAAAACAAACTTATGTGGAAAATAAACAAAAACTACAAATGCTGGAATATTTATCAGCTCTTAAGATGCATTTTCTAAGTCAATTATAGGCCCTCAATGTGCTAGCAAAATGTACAAAAATACATTCTCCAAATCAAACACATCCAAAATTGATTAACTTCAAACTTCACACTAACTTTGGTTGACACAGAACTGGTTGCTCAAAGTATTCAAAAGTAATGACCTATCTACATCCATAAATTGTTATAACTGTCTGAGGAAAAGTGACAAAACTTGAACTTGCTGATTACTAAACAATCAGAGCAACCTCAGCCTTTTCTGTCAAGCCAGGTAAAAACCCCACTTGAATGCATTGTGGATTGATTTCCCCATTTTTGGAGAAAACCAAAACAGCAACAAAAATTCCTCTGCAATAAAATATTATTCAGCTATGATATGTTCCTGAAGATACATGGATAAAATAACAGATCAATTAAATATATTCAAGCTGAGAAATTTACTGTAAACTGAAGGTAACTTTTGAATCTTTTATTTTAAAAAAATAAAATATGTTACTTCTGATATACACAGTAACAGTATTTCATCATAGGATCCCATCACATGTCAGGTTTGTTCCCATAAATGAAATTCAAAATAGCTTTCTCTTTTGCACATCTAAGTTTTATTTGACAGAAAATACAGAAGATGCTAAATTTGAATTATTTAACTTATCCATCTAATAAGTTTATTTTAAACCTCGGATTTAGACATCAAATGAAATTGTTAGATGCTTGACCACTTTGAATTCATTATGATGCATATTTTATGTCTATCAGGGATCGAACCATAAAAATATATTTTAAAATCTAATATGTATCTATGGAATTTGTGGTCTTATGGCACATCAGCACAATCCAAACTATACAGCACGCAGTCAATGATAGTTAGTAAAAATGGCAAGTCAAAACTCTTCCAAAATACTGAGGTAGTCGAACCCTTTCAACCAGAAGTCAATAACCACCATGAGACAAAAAATAAAAG
Source organism: Megalonaias nervosa (assembly GCA_016617855.1). Lineage (NCBI taxonomy): Eukaryota > Metazoa > Mollusca > Bivalvia > Unionida > Unionidae > Megalonaias > Megalonaias nervosa. The sequence continues at coordinate 16,718 of JAECUM010004041.1, read as the reverse complement.
AGACAGACATTGCAGAAACTCTCAAAAGGTTTTTAAAACAAAAAAATAAAGACAGAATCAAAGATAGAAGCAAACAAAGCAAGGTCATTTTTATTTTAAGCATAAACCAGTCTTTTAAAAAGTCTAAGACCTTCTCAGTTGGAACACCATCACAGGATGCATCCCACAACCCATAACCTCCATTATTTGCCTTTTATGACAGTGCATCAGGCCTTCTTCACCCTACCGCTTTGGTGGCCTAGTGGTTCGAGCGTCTGCCTTGGATGCAGGAGGTCATGGGTTCGATCCCCGGCTGAGTCATACCAACGACTTATAAAATTGGTACTAACAGCTGCCTCGCTTGGCGCTCAGCATTACAAGGTTAGTGTTAGGACTGGTCGGCTTGGTGTCAGGATAATGTGACTGGGTGGGACATCATGCTACATGTCTGTTGCATGATGCCCCAGTGCTAGACATCACTATAAACTGCCACACTGCAGACATCGTAGCGATATGACTGAAAAATTGTTAAAGCTACGCTAAAAAAATTCAAATCCAAATCCAAACCTTCTTCATCCGCAAGCCCACAGGGAGAAATGTGAAATTTAAGATGAACTCAAAACCATATAAATATGATAAACAATGTGAATATTAAAGTGTTAACAATCTAATAGGCTCCATGCTCTAAGTTAACTGAAACCCATAACTCCAAATAATATGAACAAACACAGATCTGAAAACTTGCTGGCATAAAACTTCAACCTTGTTTGGTTGCCTCTGAACCAAATATGTGGAAGCATCCTAGAGTATTTTGAAGCACAGATGCACCACCCAAACATTCTGAAGATATTTCTATGTTGGGAAACAAAACATCTGGAAAAACAGGTAATATTTGCGATTAAAAATCAATCAAGACAAATTATTTTGCAATCAACACATCCACTGACCCTTCATGAATGTGCTATGTTGATATTATATGTTAAACTGCTTGAATGTCATGAACAAAACATAAAGTACCTTTGTGTTCTCTAAATCCCTGGCCTTGGAATTTTGCTTTCTCTGGAAATGATAGATAAAGCAGCTTATTATATTAATAGTCATTCTACACATGATGCAAATTTATTGTGACAATTCTAAAATTACAGTATTTATGAAGAAATAATGTTTTGGGCAAACAACATAAAACAAACTGCAACATTTTTTATTAAAGATGCAGCATTACAATAAAGCCTGTATTTTAAGGTTATGCACCAGGAAATAATGTGGTGGCCAAAATCATAAAAATGCATAACAATAACAAGGTGAAACTCATTCTTATATCTTCATTTCCTTTTCAAAACAACAGTTTTTTGTTTCTTTTGTGCCCACTATACCATGGTCCTGCATATTACACTATTCTCAATGTAACATGGTACTGAACATATCATGATTCTTAATATAATGTGGCTAGGTACATTATGCAGTTGGTCGTTATGGACCCTAACATGTTATAAAGAGGAAAAGCTACATTATCACAATATACCAGTCCCATTTCAAGGACTATAAAAATTAACAAGATTTTTTAAAATTAGTACAAAAGTTTAAAAAATTGCTTTCATACACGAATTTACATTTTATTTTACTCATTACACTTTAGAATTGTGTGTCAAGGAGAGATTATCAAAGTGATCAAGAGATACCTTTGTGTGGTCTTTTCTTCATAGCTAATAACCATACCTTTGTATCAGAACCACCATCATCTGATAGCTGACTGGTGTTCTCATCCAGGAGTAATGTCAACAACACTTCCTTGCTGTTTCTGATACAGCTACAGATTTCCACCAGTTTCTTTTCAGAAAGGCTTGAGACACATATTGTATCAGTGGTGTACTGTAACTAAAAGAATCATTTAGGCTACACACAAAAAAACTTGTGTTTTATCAAAATTCAAGGAAAAACCTAAAAGCAAACAAGTGAAAATTCCTTTAAATCTTTTTTTATCAGTTGAAATTTTTCGAATTACATATATATATATATATATATATATATATATATATATATATATATATATATATATATATATATATATATATATATATATATATATATATATATATATATATATTTTTTCCCAACCATATATTGATGCCAGATCTTTTCTCTGGATTTTTAAAAAAATAATGTTCTCATATTACATATTTTAGTTTGCAGGATTCTTGCAAAACAAAAAATAAAGTGCATGATTTTTTTCCCCCTCAACATGCATATTTTAGGAGGGGATCTCAAAGGATGACAAACTAATTTCATGTGATCTTAGTCCTATTATAATATCTGAGTATATGCATTCCTGTACTAAAAATATTCACATATGTTCAATATTCTGTTACTTTCCTCTATGGTAAGGACAAAAGTTTTAAATCAGGAACAAAACAGACTTCAGACTCAAAATACTTCACAAACTACGATCTTATTTGAAATATTGTACATACTTATCACTGGTATCATTGGTATAAGAAATCAATCCAAACTGATCAAAATTAAATTTTGACTGACTAAATCTCATATTATTAAGATTAAGATCAAATTAATTTTTTTACTTACAAAATCACATATTACTATGGTTAGGAGCTTAAAAGTCTGTCATTAGGATCCAGTGTCAGTATACTTGGATCACTGGACTAACCACACATGCATCAAAATAGGATCCAGTGTCAGTATACTTGGATCACTGGACTAACCAGACATGCATCAAAATAGGATCCAGTGTCAGTATACTTGGATCATTGGACTAATCAGATATGCATCAAAATAGGATCCAGTGTCAGTATACTTGGATCACTGGACTAACCAGATATGCATCAAAATAGGATCCAGTGTCAGTATACTTGGATCACTGGACTAACCACACATGCATCAAAATAGGATCCAGTGTCAGTATACTTGGATCACTGGACTAACCAGACATGCATCAAAATAGGATCCAGTGTCAGTATACTTGGATCATTGGACTAATCAGACATGCATCAAAATAGGATCCAGTGTCAGTATACTTGGATCACTGGACTAACCAGACATGCATCAAAACCAAGAATTTGCAAAAATGACTAATTAATTTTTTAAAACCTCCAATGAAACCTAAATTTTCATCAGATCTCAAGAACTGATAATACCAGTTGATCTGTGTTATTATCTAGCTTTCGTTTCTTGAATGGTGTACAAAACTGGCTCAAAGACCTCTGAGGTTTGAACTGTTTCTCCTTGGCACAGTTTTCCTTGTTTTCTTCCCTATGTCCTAAAAAGTTAAGGTTAGAAGGCTGGATGATTGTAAAATCTGCAAGCATACATCTTTCATTTCAAATTATAATAACCTATAAGAGACAGACATATATGTTTTAATCTACATCTTGAAAAAGAAAAATAGATCTCAAATGAGGTATTTAATATTAAATAATTTAATGAGACCTCATATTAATTAAATTTTAATTTTTTGAAAAATTTAAACATTTGTTTGAAGATTTTTATCTCAAATACTGTGTAACATATACCCTTCAAACTCTGAGATATTACAGACCCATACACCAGTAAGAATTGGTGAACTGTTGGGACATTTTAATATATGTTTAGATTTGAAACTACAAGGATTTGAAATGAAATATTTGGTACTTTGAAAAATCATCAATACAGTTAAATATCTATAACATAAAATCCAAAGTACTTCTAAAATATTCCTGGCATGTTTCACAAGAACATACACTTAGTAATATGGTGTAATTTTTGTTGTAGGATTTAATGCCATTTTACAGCACATGATAGGCTATACATGGTGGCCAGTATAAGTGGTGGAGGAAGAACCCTGGAAAACCCCAGAAAGAACCACCGACCCATGAGAAGCTACTGGCAAGCTTTTTCATATACCCACATTGGCCAAACCCGAGACTTGAACCCACGCAAACAGAGGTGAGATGGCAGTGATCCGTAATGATGAGTGCTTTAGACCACTCAATCACTTGGCCCCCCTCCTCCCTAAATGTAAAGTTTATTGCAAAAATGATTTTAAATGACATGGAAATCTTTGTTCAAAAACATCTTTTAAATTTTTTTTTTAATTTTTGACACTAAGAGTATATCTTCTTCCCACCTGGGAAAACCTTTTGAAATGAACAAAATCCCAGTCTGACACCTGCATCACAACCACAATAGAGAATATCATCATCTTTTGACTTGGACCTGAGTATAGTACAAGTCATGCAGGTCATATACGCATTCAGCATTGACAACAGGTATCATTTTCTTAAAACTGATCAAATACTTTTAAATGGCAATCATTTCACTATATTTTGGTCCCCATACATCCATATTCCTTCAAAGGTCATTATATACACAACCTGAGAAATACATACAGCAAAAAAACAATGTTAAAGAATGTGGACATTTTTGGATGAGGACATCCTAAAGGTGTGATCCAGTATAAAAAAGATTGAGTGTTCCAAGCTTAAAAAAGGTTCTGGCTGATTGATTGCTTGTAATAAGCCAAGCTTGAAGGTGGTGAACCTGTAGGCTGTTGCAGAGGATAGACCTCTTACGCTGCAACAGCAGGTCCTTTGTCTGTGGCAATCTCCTGGACTCATCTACTAATAGGTCAAACAGACCACTGAACAATAACCACTGAGGCCACAGGGGGTTATCAGGGTGAGCTAAGCAGGGGAGATCCTGATTTGGTGGAGCACATGTAGGATCAATCAGAAAGTTGGAAAGGCATACATAACAAATGATCAACTTTAGACTTAACATGTCCACTGCCCAGACCCTATCTGGGACTTAAGAGATATAAAAGGGGAGTTTGTTGTTCAGTCTTACAGCAAACAATTGCACCAAGCATCTCCCCCACAGTTGGAAACGTGATTCTGCAACTGACTGGTGCAGAGACCATTCCATGAGGACCCCCTCTGGACAGATTGTCCAGCAGGATATTCCTCTTGCCAGTAGAGACTTGGAGCATAATCTCCTCCAAGGCTGCCTATCAGAGAAGGATCCAAACTTCCAAGCAAAGAGAAGGAGCAGGTGTACCTCCTTGCCACAGGAGGTACACTACTAGTACAAGTAACATGACATATAAGGCAAACCTCATGCAATAACACCATATGGGGTTGAGGTACCCCCGCAGGGACAGAAATATTGCCCACATTTCCAAGTTGTTTAAATGAAAAGTTGCTTCTTCCTGGGACCAAGGTCACTGAAGAACTACATCCTCCACTCCTGGTGAACACAGCAAGACCTTCAACATCTCCAAAGCAGCATCCCTGCAAAGATAAAAGATCTCTCCAGAGTGCACCATGGACACAGAAATTGCAAGCTGTGACATCGTTGATACAGCTTCCAGCAGATGCAAAAGCAGGGACAAAAAGTTCTCTTTCAATAGACCAAAGACTGTAGAAAAGAGGTCACCATGTAAGGTGATGGTATGAGAGTACAGGCCCTCACATACAAGGTTTGAACCAGGAGACAAGCCCAGGTCTCTGTGAATATCCACCTTGCAAAAACCCACAGTACAAGGGAGGAGGGTTTAAGAGGCCATGCCTGTAAGTGGACTCTATAGATGAATGCAGAAACCTGCAGCTGAAGCACTGAAGATTTAACAGACCATACATTCTACTGCCTGGCGAACTCCTGTCCCTAGGAAAACTTTTTTTGTGACCTGGTTTGATTGTAATTGCCATCACTTATATTGCTATCTAGAGTTTCAAGTATATTTTAAGTTTGTATTTCCTCTAATTACTGATGTTTAAATTTGTGGCAAGTAATTGGCCAGACAGAAAATTTGCTCATGAATCAGGTAAAAATTAACTTCAAAACAGCTGTCTGTAAACAAGAATTTCCAAAATGTTCATGTGCATGGCCTGTATTATATTTTATATTTAACATAATATTTTAATGTACATTTCAGTGGCATTTAATGATAAGAATTACATAAATCTAAAAGTCATCAAATGGAGAACAAAAATGTTTTGAAGATCCTGCTGAAAACATACCATTAGAACCTGTAGCAGAATCACCAACATCACAGGAAATATTAGTTGGCCTGAAAGGAAATACACAGTACATTTCTTACCATAGAAAGGCCATTTAAACATTCTTCTGCACTCATTGACATGAAATGTGTAATCTGATGATTTTTTTAAAAACAAAAGTATCTCAAAATTATAAATAGCATACATAAATTTCAAGAAAAATGAAATGAATCATTCAGTGATGCAAGATGACACCTTCTGGCCTGGGATAATAGCAGGGTTCCCCAACTTTTTTTACTAAATATTTCCAGGTCTTTTCCAGGTTTAATCATGACATGGATGAAAAAAATTCAGTTTTTCAAGATTCACTAATGACCATTACTGAATGGAATTAAAGAAAATTTTGGATTAGAAAATGTGCATTTTTAAAATCAAAAGCTGTTTCCATTTTGAGATTCTCCCAAAACAACTGAATTAGAGATATGATCATGCGCTAATCACAGAATGTATCACCAGAAACAAGTATTAATATTGAAATTCATAAAATCCATTTAATGTCAAGAATAAAAATGCTAACTTTACTCATCTTAACTGCATATTTTTGCATGAACAAAGGCTTTTTTTTTTTAGGAAAAGGGATGTTTAAATTTTGGTAAAGTCCTTAAAAACTACCTATCTTTACACAAATAAAGGGATTTTTTAAAACTCCACTTATGAAGATTTCAGGCAATTTTTTTTCATACATACCTCCTTGGGATGAGTGAGCTGCAACAGACACTCGTCTGTGTCATCACCTGGTTCAACATGGTATACTTATCACAACACTACTTATGTACTTAGTAAAAAAAAAAAAACATTGGCACCTGATACTAGATGGGTTTTAACCAGCTGTCTTCACTCTAAACTTAACATTTTCATGATTTAAATCATTTTAATATCAAGTTTGTTAATGTTAGAAAATGCACACATATATTTTACAATACAAATCTGCATCTACTTGGCCAGTGAAGTTTTCCTTGTAACACAAAATTTTTTTACGCAGTCAAGCAGAGGACAAGTGGTTTTCCTGGGCCCTTGTTGTCTGGTTGGTTCCCTAATATGTACTTTCAGTGTAATCCAACTATGAACTGTATATTTTAATGCAATCATTGTCAAGAACACCATGAACATGGGATTCTGCATTGAAAATTAACCAACAGTTGGTAGATTTCTACACAGAGATAACCTCTGACTTACATGATAGTTGCATTCCCAAGAATGGTCACGTATTAAAAATCATGTAACTTGAAACGTTTGACTTCAGTGCCCTTAACTTTCATTGAAAAAATATGTAATATGCATTTAACTTTAATACCATTCATTTTAGCTGTTTACAAATCCTAATTTAGTTTTATTTTAGACAAATAATTTCACTTATTTTATGTCTTCACTAACATATTTTTTTTTAAAATCCTGATGAAATTGTGTTAATGCAAAATTTGAACAAGTCGGAGGATACCTGTTTTTAGCAAGGTCCAATAGTAAAATTCAAGGCAAAATCTAGTGGTTACACTTCTCAAACCCTATTGACTTCAACTGATGAGAAGCACTGGTACCCTAGATACAAGAGTGCAATTCTTTCAGTGAAATTAATGTTTAATCACATTCAGCCTAATGTGATTAGACATATTTGCTTCGCTAAAGAAACTTAATGGCAGTTCAGCCATAATCAGCATTTTTCTGCAACCATTGCTCTTCAAGCAAATGAAATGGTAGTCAATAAAAGAAATACTTTAAGGAGCAAAACTAGTTATTTCCACATTTCTTGCAAAAATGGTTTGCATGATTCATGAAAATTTGCACCAAATCCTTATTTTTAGTGTCATTATGCCTGCACAGATTCAAACCTTTGGCCAAAAGTTTAAATTTAGTGGGATTTTCCCAATCCTGCATCTTGATGCAAACCCTGTTTCACCTGTGACCTTGATATTTGGACTCCAAAACAGGACACCAATTCAAGCCGTCCACAAAGTTTGATCCAGGAGTTTTCGTGCAGAAACCATTTCTCTTCTTACAGTAACAGTGACCATCAAAACTCAATCAATCTATTGTGCAGAGAGGAACACAGGCTAAAGTCAGGGTATTCATAGCTGTTTCAAGGTCTGACAGTTATCACTTAATAACCTATTTTTGAGTACAAGTTTTTAAGCTTATGTTCCAAGTTGAATTTTTTTGCCAGCTTAAAGAACATATTTGGTGTTTGAAAATTTTACATACTTTTGTAAATTATTAAAAATTTAGAAAAAACGGTGACCAGAAATTATAGGGTCTGGATATTAAGATTAATGATGGTAAATGATTTAAAAAGTGAGATTTTTTCTGAGTTTTCTCATGCATGTTGAAAATACAAGTCCAAACCACATTTCTATAAAAACTGTGGATTCAAAGCTGAGATTATGGAAGCAGACACTGTAACTACCATAAGCTGTATTGTATTAAGCAGTCATAACATAATCATATTATCAATAAAACAAAACTTAGAATCTGATCTTTATACCTTACGGTTCTGAGATATGCAAGCTTCTTAGAAATGCTGCTGGACTTATTGGCCCCCAAAACTTCTGAGGTGGATATTTGGTTCTTAGAAATCAAACCTGCACTATCTGCCATTTCCAGCTGACCATGCTTTATCCCTGAAGATAGTTCCTTCACAGCCACTCTGTCTGCAGCAGTACACTGTCCTGAAGTTTTGTCATCAAATCTGGCCTCCACTCTGATTACTTCTGATGGTGCCAAAGAAAAATCCATTCCAAAATCATTTCTGTCAATCTGTCCCTCAGCTTGCCCATTAATGTCATGTGTCTTACTTGAAAGATTTGAATTTGATGCAAGGACATTACAATATTTACTGTGGTTACCATCTCTTGCTAAATACTCTGTATCCTGCATATGTAAGCTAGCTAAAAAGTTGTGGGTTTCAGAGTAATTTATAATATTTTCTTTCTCGACTTTCATACTTAGATGGCTGTCTTGCTTCTCTGGAGATGAGACTACGTTCCTTGGAGCAGAATCCACATTTTCATGGCAAGCAAATAATACTGCTCTTGGAATAAATTCAATGTCATGAAGATCTTGTGAGAACAAACTAGGAGATATAGGATTGTTCTGCGTTCTTCTCTCTGATTCCTCATTTTTTTCAGCAGTAAATTGCTGTTGTTCTAGAGAATAAGAAAGTCTGACATAATCTTGTGTTTCTATGGGTGGAGAAGCATCAGATGTTTCAGACTTAGAAGCATGATAGGGTCTTGGAAGCTCAGACAGTTTCTGATAATCTTGTGTCTCAATAGGGGGCGAGACATCCATTTCTGTGCTAGTATTGTAAGTATTAGGGGTACTGCATGCAGATGATCTATTATGATAGTCCTGAGATACGGAATCCCTTCCAAATCTGCCAGCATAATTCCTTCCGTAACATATCCCTGGGCCTAAAAAAAACAAAACAACAGAATTAAAACAATTAACTAACATTAAATAATCTTACTGGGTTAAAATCGGGTTCTTTTATGCCACAAGTTATTTCATGCAGACAAAATGTCTGGGTTTATACAGTACTTGTTTTCTCTACACCAATCTGGGAGAAAAACTACCCATGATTTCAAGATTTTAAATTCCATGAATATTAAAACAATTTATCTGCAACTATCACTGCAAATTTAACAGTTGCAAAGGCACTCGGTTTTCACAAACTTTACATCGTCTGAACAATCAACAATCTCATTTAATTGCTTACACACATACTGTTATTCTGGATTTACAGGCTAACAAAATGCCAAAATGGGTCTGAGACCACTCTGGTTTTGTTATGGGCATGATGGCAAAATGCAAGAGCTGTTGGCTAAGAAAATAGGAATCTAAAGGGTGGTTTCTATAGACATTTCTTCCATTTCTGTTGATTGCAAATGTTATAAAGACAATGTTTCAAGGTTTCTCCAATTCATATACCTTCATCCACATTTGAAAGTACATCAACATGTCGAATATTGAAAGGCCTCTATGCTTATTCCAAGATGCTTTCTATCAGAGTTTGGTTAAATTCTGTTATATGGTTTTATGAGATAAACTGTACATGTTTTTCTATTTCCAGTGTGGTACAACTCTATGGTCTTAAACTAAGTAACAGAAAAAGCGAAACCAACAAGTTTAGTAAAATTCAATAAATAATTTAATTCTCTAAGTTAAAACATGAAAATTAAAGAGGAACTTACCGTATTGTAAATTAAATTCCAAATAATCCTGAAAGTTCTACTACAAGTCCAAAAATACAGTTTGTTCCAGTGGTGTTCCAAATGAATTCCAATCTTGAATGTGCTGATATACAAAGAGTCTTCAATGTGCCAATGTGCTAAGTCTTGATGCATCAAAATAATATAATCCACTTCTGGAACATTCTAAAGGACTATATTGAATAGGGCTATTTTCTGCCCCCTCTCCAAATGTCCTTACATGATGTTTACTGCACGTATGAGATGGTTAACATTTAATTCTGACATCAGTTTTGTGTTCACATGTCTGTTGCCAAGGTGACTAAGTGTCATAAAAGACATGAAAAGTAGTCCTCTTTTCCATTTACTTCTCATAGATACTGCTGTACCATGATCTATTCACTCAGTTTAAAATTTGCAATATGCATTTTTATTATTTAGGGGTTATAAACCTCTATAAATAAAATTTTATTTCTAAAACTATTCCAAAATGGTCCATCAGAGAAAAATGTATCTAACTTATATGTCAACTGAAAACTGTCTAACTTACACTGACAAGAAAGGCACATAACCATGAAATATAAAACTGTTCCTAAATGAAATACTGTTTAATATTATTGAATAATTTAAATGATTGCTTAATATTATTGAATGATATGTTTGTAAAGGAGGTGTTAACAGGGGCCTATAAATCCACTTTTTTGCCGAATATATTGCGTGTAACCTTTACTGGAAATGGCAAGTATTTTGTATGTATTATGTATTTTTATCCTTATATTTTCATGGCAATATAACACACACACACACACACACACACACACACTATTGTGTTTCAATCTTTATAAGAAAAAAAGATATAAATAACTTGACTTCCATACCCTTTGAGGTAACCTCTAGTCAAACTATAATCTGTTTATAAACTTATATTTGTCTGTGTATTAATGCAAATGCCAAAATTATACAAAATTCGAGGGGTTATAGAATGAATGCAACTTCCAATGAATTCCTGTCTGGAAGAAGCGTGCTAAGTAAACCTGGATGAAAAACAAGTCAAGGTATTAGTATTTTTTTGCCTTTTCACTGTTTCAAGTAACTATATATGACTATACTCTCTATCTCTCTTTCTCATACTATACACATGTATATTCAATTCTTTTTATGGACTCAAAATTGGGGCCTTCGATGGCCACAATGAAGAGATTCAAAAACATATAGAAACATCTGAATGAATAAGATAGTGTTATATGAATATATGTTCATATATACCATTAAAGTAAAGCTAGTCAAATTGTTACATTTAACTATTATAATTTGACAGAGGTTTCGAAGGCAAATTTTGTGCATATATATTCTAAGTACTGTACACTATACATGTGCACTATTGTAGGCCAACATGCTTGTCTGTATTCCTATGCAATAATCATAAGAATATCTCGCCATAATGTACTGTAAATAACTGGAGGTTCTGAGAAGTGTGAAAATGAAAGTCTATGCAGTTACATCAAGAGACGACGAAGCATCTCCTAACATTAAAAGAAATGCACTGAATAAACATATATTACCTAATGGCAGAAGTGAACCAAAACTAATCACAAATCCTGATGCTTTGTAACATCCCCACCCATTCACCCACAACATGACCCAGGGGTGATATACTTCTGCTGTCTGTAAAGTTGAGATGAGCAACTGTTACAGTAATTGCTATTTTTTGTGTATTTAAGTTTTGACCCCTCTAAGAGACACAGGGAGGTAGCCTAAAACTATACAGTAACACAACTTCCCATGCTTACTGTATGGGCAACATATCAAAGGAAACTTTGATGCAGTCAGCTACACCTTTGCCATTTTCTTAGTATCTAACAAACTTGCAATGACTGCACAGTCATCAAAGACAGAAGAGAATAAAAAGCATTAAAAAAAAAAGTTACTCAAACATGGACTAAAAAAGGTCTAAAAAATTAATGAGTATGTCTTAAAAATATACCATTCTGTATTCATTTGAATGTGATACATACAGTGCTGGATTACCCATTAAGCACACTAAGTACATGCTTAGGGCACCAGCCCAACAGAGGCACCAGAAAAATTCAAATTAGTTGTTGATGATGAAACTGAATGAATTATATATAACCATTTTGATCTGCATGTATGACTATTTTGATTTGGAATGATGGCAACACTGGTATTTTCCCACCTTGTTAGCTTTTAATACTGGTTTTTTTTTTAGAGTTTCATATTGTGGGAGGCATCATAACATTTTGCAGGGGGAGGGGAAAACCATAATATTTTCAGTGCTTAAGGACCTGGAAGGCCTTAAATCTGGTACTTGGTATGTATTATCATTCCCTCTTTCTCATTATCACACAAATAACATGCCATAATAATGGAAACATCATGATATGGATGACAATTCAAATTATACTATGTTATCATTTGTCATATATACATAAAAGGAGCCAGATGATTACTGACGAAGGTAGGGATCGCAGTGTAGAAATCTCTCCTCAGTTGATTTCCCATTGTCATATTCACATTCTGAAACAGATGATACATCCTTAAGATGAAAAGTTAGTGATGCTTTTTTTGTCAACTCATCATTAAACCCATCTTTTGCAACCAAGAAACTATAAGACACTAGATACATGGGCACAGCACCGAGCACAACCTTGCAGGTTCAATACTATCCTTTGATGGAGTCAATGGAATTGTTTGGCTTATATTGGATCCACAGTGTATGGATTTTATTTTTGGAGTGGTGAGACTGAATTGTAACAGACTTGGAAAATCCATGCATGCCATGACTTATAGTGCCCCTCCACTATGAAATGTTCATTTGTATAGTTTGGAGCCTGTTTGACTTGATAAAAGCCCAGTGTGATGTCACGCATGTAATCAAATGAAAGCCCAGGGAATTCATTCAGTGGATGCATCCATCCTGAAGTACACTTGGTGCTTAATAAGTTGTTCTCTTGAACCAGGATCTGAACCTTATTCAGTTCCAGGAATTGATCCATTGTTTTAATTAGTTCATGCACATTTTGTAAAAGTGAGGCAATATCTGTTCTTGGAAAGTTTTCAAACTATTTATATGGTAGTGCTACATTAGTGAAGTAGGAGCTTTCCAAATGGAATGTTCAATATCTACTATATGAATTTATAAAAATACCACACTCTACAAAAGACTGGGTTATTGCACAGATTGGGACATTAACAAGATGACTTTGATGCCCATATGGTCTTTACATACAACACAACGTCTGTGAGATCTTGATGCTGATGGAATTTGAAGCTGAATTGATTGTAGGCTTTTTATGGCAGCATGGTTTGGTAGCTGGAAATCTGGATCATGTTAGGGACTGGGTGAAAGTGTTCTATAATATTTTTTTATGGCAGCTGGAGTAAACAACATCATCTTGTGTTACAGGCCTTTGCAATAATTCCTCTGTGTGCTTTTGTAGAGCTCCTGTAAGTACTGTTCTTCTAGCTTCTGGTTTTGCCCCTCTGAAGCACCAAGAACACTGATGCTTTAGGTATTTCAGTATTTTAGAAATAGACTGGATATTCTGATTTTAGACCATTCACCAAACTGTCATATCTAACATAAAGTCTTATATAACACTCATTTGTGGGTGCTTTTCATACTTTTGCAAGTATTAACTTTGGCAGTCATATTTAGTGTATGATGATACACACAGCCTGCAACTTCCATCCAGTCAGTTCTTGTTGGGATAGTTACTGAAACAGATTTTATGAACAGTATTTCAAAAGAAACAACTCGGCTTAGTATGTATTAATTATCATAATTTTTAGTTTATGTCACTAAATCTTGTGTCATCCATTTTGCTATGTAACAAGCCAAAATTTTTAATTTCTGAATCGCTTTGTTCTGAATATAGTGTATGCTTGATATGTTTTATGGTTAGTGAGATTTCCCCCCCTCCCCGTTTTGTTTCCCCTAGAATAGGTAGGTGGGCTTTCTTTTAGTATTATTATTAATGCTGTTATTATTTAATAGTAGTAGCAGTACTTATATTCAAGCAGGCTGTCCTTTGAATAAAAGATTTCCATCTGTAAATGTTATATCATTATAGTTATGATTTTTTGTTATTATACTGATCAGTAAGTATATCAAGTTATGAGGTAAACATTTGGTGCAATGAAGAAAATATGCCATTGCAATAAATATGCCAAATAGATTGAACTAACTTGTTTTGGTTTTTTTTAAATTTTGTTCTGGTTGTTTGGCCTCTCTCCACTAGTTTCCTTTTAGATGAATAATACCAATACCCTTGTCAATTAATAACCATAAATCAATTCACTTACTTTGGCTTTAATCCCAACTGTGGGACATCGTTTCCACTGTTAGGAAACAAAATGTATAACTTTCTAATTTCAGTAACTGCTAGAAAAATCATTGATTTAGTAAGCAAGTTCACATTTTTATGTCAGTCCAAAACTCGGTTTTTTTTTTTATGTGGATGAGTGCACAGGAAAATGTGATAAGAATTAAGTCTTAAAAAATTTAGCATAAATTTATAAAAATTATACTATATAATTATCAAATAATAATCGCTTCACAACACTAGTTCCATTACAATTTATAAAAATTATACTATATAATTATCAAATAATAATCGCTTCACAACACTAGTTCCATTACAATCATTATCTGATGTAAAGATATTTGGCCACTCTCCACTAGTCTCCTTTTAGATGAACACCATACCCATAAAAATGTTACTTTTCAGAACATAAAAATAAAATTATTTGCAAATTATTGATGCTCATATAAATGAATTCACACTGTTTTGGTGGCAATATTGTGTACTTTTTCTGTGGTTTTTTTTAAAACTGAGCAGTTAATAAAACTTGGGTTCAAACCTGTAAATGGACAGCTCTTGATGTTATGGATATTTAATTCAAAAAGAAAAAAAAATATGTTTAGTGGAGGACAGGGGATTCGAATCAGGTGTGTCTATATGGCTCTAACAACTGAGCTATGAAAGCCATGAATAACTACTAAGCATATCATGCTGATGACACATTTCTTTGCAGGCATATTTATACATATTTATATGATTCTTTGTGGTTTGCTCAGTTCGTGCTATAATTTACAAGAATTAATATTGGTACAATATGAAGAAAGATTGAGTTAATAAAATTTAATGAAATATACGCTGGTTACAACTGTTCTCTCCATCTGAAAACTGACAGCTCCATTTATAGATCACATGTACTGAAATGCACTACAATATTGAGGACAATACACATAGCAAATAAACTGTTTAGTATCATGATGGAAATTAACAAAAATCCTTAACCTCTTTGATTTCTTTAGAAAATAAATTTTATATATATATATATATATATATATATATATATATATATATATATATATATATATATATACTTACCCTATTATTTGCAGAATGCTTTTGTGAAACTAGGCAACATGACAATAAAATTCTAGGTAATGTGTAGTCTAATGAGTCTTTGTATACTTTTGGTTCTAAATGCCCCTTAAGCAAGGCAAGTTAGAAAGAATAAAGAAAGTACTGAATGAATAATATTGTTTCTGAAATCTCAAAATATTGTTTTTCTGGGAATTTTTTGTATAATACTGGAATAAATAATATAGTGTACTGTAGAAAATGTGGTTCTAATTGTTCATGCATACCAATACTTAGGCAGATACTGTGCAACAGGGGAAAACACAACGATACCTTGACTGTAAAATTAAAGAATTGTTTAGTATTTAGTGATTAGTGCAACCATGCTCCCATAAGTTAATATGAGAAGAAAAATTGTCATAAGAAATTCTCAATCAGGAGAATTCCTTCTTGGACCAAGCCTACACTCATATCTCATTTCTAGGTTCAAGTTGCTCAAATGGAGAATTCTGTCCTCAATTTCCCACACCAGCCCATACAAAAAGATCGTATTTTGGTATGAAAAATAAATTTATTAGCATATTTAATGCAGAAGAGTGTGATTTGCATATTGAATAATACAATGAGACAAATAGGCATGAAATTTACAAGAAATTATTTCTCCCATAAAATCAGGGGGCAGGAAATCGCCTTTATTCAATATAGTCCTTTTGTAAATAAAGCTAAATGCTGAACTCAAATATCAGTAAACAACCTATTTATAACTTAAAAACATGGCAAAAAGCATGCAGACCAAAGAATTTCCAAGGGAAAAACCATGGTCCTGAACTTAAATCCAAGTAAACATATTTTTTAATAATGGCATTACTCAGGTTGATCCTAAACTCCTAATCTCAATTACAGACAAAGGTCAAACCTGTGATCTGTTTCATCAATTATATACTCATGTCGTTACATATTGGCGCTTGAAAGAAAGTGTCTGGTGTTGATAAAAATAATCACAAAGTCTATGCAAATACTTTTGCTGTTTCATTTATGTGTGTAATCTGCTTTAAGTATCTGAATCTATCACTTGGCAATTGTGATTGATATATATATATATATAGAGAGAGAGAGAGAGA
>JAECUM010004040.1:0-129137 GCA_016617855.1 Megalonaias nervosa | reverse complement strand
AGATAGATAGATAGATAGATAGAGAGATATAGATATATTCTTAAATATTGCACATTGAACGCTAATTTTAACAAATATAATATTACTTTATGATGAAATTTACCTCGGATCATGTATTTTGGGTACAATGAGTTTTGGTACGGGTTCCAGTACAGGTTATAGTTTTTAGTCCTTCTATTGGTGTGGAGGAGATCAGTAATTGGTAATATGAGAGCACAACAGTGAAGAAATTTTGATAAATATGTCAGTTATATTACTATTTAAAAATGTATTTAATGACATTTTGTTCTCATAAAGTGTATGCATTCCCGGAACAGAACTTAGCGCATTAATTTATTTGTCATCAAAAGGCAATAACACCGTTTATGTTTGGACTGTATTATCAGTTTCTTTCAACCGCATATATTTGCAGTTTAAACATGCAAATATGTATAAAACCAGACATAGTATATATACTTCCTGTTTCGATTTGGAAGCCAAGAAAACCAAGGGGATTCACCTCAAAAGTTCCCCCTTCGTATTTGCTTCAAAAATAGAACAGCTGTAAGTTTCTTCCAAGCGATTAGCTTTCTTATACACTGTGTCCTGACTAGAATAAAAAGATTTAGCTAATTTGGATATGATACCCTCCTGTTTATGGGCGTAGAGTGTATTGACATATGTATTCGTTTCTGTGAATTAAAAACGAAAACTATTGACAACAC
Source organism: Megalonaias nervosa (assembly GCA_016617855.1). Classification (NCBI taxonomy): domain Eukaryota; kingdom Metazoa; phylum Mollusca; class Bivalvia; order Unionida; family Unionidae; genus Megalonaias; species Megalonaias nervosa. The sequence goes on along the minus strand of JAECUM010004040.1, from coordinate 128,433 downwards.
CCGATCCCCAACTATAGTAAAAGTCATACATGCCATGTATGCATTCATTACTCCGTCTATTCAGTAGCGGGTGTCGTTTTTTAGAATTTCATTACACACAGGGATGGCCCTGGGTTTAAAAAAGTTGTCGCCAAAAACATCGCCAACCTCAATATTTTGTCTCCAATTTTTTTTTTAAAAAAATGTCGCCATTGTCATAATACAGTATTATCCGTTTATCGCATCATCCTTGGGACCAAGGTAATATTGTCGACATAAGCGGATGTTTAGATAAGTGGGGGGGGGGGGCCTGAAAATAAATTTAAAATTTTGCATACAAGTGAAATTTGAAGTGATGGCCTGTCGTCAGTGACTAGGATTTACGCAGAGAAAAAAAAAAGGTAATTTTGATTAAATGAAGACAACTAGTCAGAAATAAACTTGTATATTGACAGCTTACATTTGTGTAGTACACTCTACAATGTGTTAAATAATATACATGCATATCCATGAATTCAAATGTTAGAAAATTCATGTATCTGTCAAATCCCGTTAGAAAACACGACTAAAACATATATAAAAAATGGTAGTCCTTGTTTGAACTTCATCCCATTGTCAGCAAACACATTTCACAAAACAATTCACTGTGATATTTATTATCCAAGTAGCACGTGGCTGTATTGTTGATTATATGCTACATGTACATGTACTTAATTAGGCCTAGATTTTGGTCAGCCAGAGACAACTACCATGATGCCGAGGCTAACAAAGGGATGAGGCTATTCACAGGGAAATGAAACATGTGAACTAATTAAAAAATTTTAACATTCTAGCAAGATGTCACACCATCATTTAACTCAACGGTCAGATATCTGTTGTTCAAAATTTTGGAACTTTAATTTGGGTTTTAAATCGACATTGGTAGTAGACCTGTTTACCCATCCGTATTTTACCGTATTTGTAAGGAATAAAGCCCATCGATATGGTCATACGGTCATTGATATGAAAATATGATTTGAGGTTGCATTTATTTAGTAAGTTTTTTAAATTAATTTTTAAGCCGTTTTTTTTATTCGTTTCCTTTCATTGTATCGTCTCTACAGTCCGCGTCCGCGTCCGCAGTCTGTGCCACATCACTGAGTTTAACATTCTCAACATCCGGTTGTTTAAATAAAGAAAATGACGCCGACAAGAAAGTTTCAGCACGAAACTGATGATGAAAATGGAAAGTCTAAACATAGAAAGCAGCATTTTCTACCAGTTTATAATACTATGTGGCCTGACACAGCATTGTTATATCATAATCTGCTTATGCTGATGTATGGCCTTAGTACTCGGTGCTGTAATATAACCCAAATAGTCATGCTACCTGACAAGCTACATTAGGCCATCTCTGAAGGCAGACAATATTGACAATACAAACAAATGATTTGTTTATGTAACAATAAATTCCAGAGCAATTTATATCCAAGTTTGCAGCTTCCTGTCATGGTGCCTTTGAACTTCTCAACTGCAAACCCAAGACTGTATATACAGTTTTTAACAGCGAAAAATGTTGCCATAAAGATCGCCAGATGGTATATTTTGTTGCCATTAAGGAAAAAAAATTGCAATTTGCGACATTGGCAAAGCCCAGGGCAATCCCTGACACATACCTTTAAATGGCCATTATTCAATTTGTTTGGATTCTTCCATTTTCCTTTCGAAGATCATTGGTTACATGCCCTGATACAGTAAAACTTAGTGTTCAAGTACATGGACATTTTCGGACAAGGTCACCTTAAAGGTGTGATCAGGTATAAACTAGATTGAATATCAAGTGTAGTGTTGCCACAATAAAAGCTATGCATGTTGAAAATAAGATTTGTACTACCAAATAGTGTCTTGATTAGACCTAGTCCTACAATGTAAGATGAGTCATGCATCAGATCAAATGGAGTAGCCTAATTTGACCTAAATAGTTGAATTAAAACCACTGAAAACTAACAGGAAGTCTGTTTGGAAGTATATTTTTTTTTTCTTATCAAGGATGTGTTTGGCATATGGTCAGATGATAAGTCTTTACCTGTAATCTGCATACTGGAAATACAGCCAGATGTCAACACATAAAACAGCAACATACTACCACTGACAGAACTTCGAAAGATGAAAGAAAGTCAAGTTGATATCTGTATCAAGAATGTTTCATATTATATTCCATGTATATCGTGAATTGTATCTGTGTGGCACTGGTGTATTGTTTCACCCCTGCTTAAAGAGGTCACAGACTGAACTTCATTTTTGTACTAAAGTAAAAGGACTGTCAACTGAAATACATGTCTGAAAGAACCTTTATTTTTCAGCATCAGAATTTTAATTTCCCTATGAAAGAAGTTCATATTTGTGACCAAAAAAGGACATTATATTGGTTGATTTCAACCTTTTGATTGGTAGATTGGCTTTTAAACCAGTAGATATTTTATTGACATAAACTTTACAAATTTTGAGAAGATTGAAAACAAAACAAGTGCAATTTGTGTCATAATATATATTTTCAATGATGAAAATGAACATTGACTCATTCATATGTTTTCAACTTTTCTGTCCCAGTAGCTAGTACCTGAGTTACAGTGTGTACTGTCTTTTTACGCTGGCATGAAAATGTCTGTGCTATCTCTGAGTCTGGAAACACAACTTTAACAAGTTTAGTAAAAAGTTCTGGAAAAGTAATTGTAAATTGTGTACTGCCAATAAAGTTTCAGTCTCTGCAAGTCTCTGCAAGTGCCACTTATCTACTTTTGATTCCTTCTCAAACAAGGCTTTCAAAGTGGGTATGTTTGGTACAGAAGTATGCAATGGTATCAACATCTGTCTGGTGCTATATTTTCTTAAAATCCACTTTACATAACTTGTTGTAATATTTTGTAGACAGTTGTGGGTTTTGGAATCTGGGAGAAAGTATGTTTCTGCATTTTGAAAGAAATTGTCTGATACAAGATAAGAGTTGCCCTCAAGTATTCCTCTTAAAAAATCAACACACAGTATTTAAGTGTTTCTGCTGAAATCATATTTTGGTATGTCTCTCTTTCTTATCTGTCCTTCACAAAAGGTTACTGAAATTTTAGTCAAGGATTCTAAAGCCATCGTGGACTAGTTTTGATTCCATTTTGAGTTATGACACCTCAAAACATACCATGCATTTGCCTTTAAACTCTCCAACAGTACGGTAATCAATTTACAGCTTGTTGTATACGCCTGTTAATTTAACAGTTTTTAATTTGACTACACAGCACACATCATTGCACCAGTCACTGCTCTGCTGGAATAATTTGTCAGTCCCCACTAGAATGGTTTGTTGTTAAGGATTGGATAAATTCTAAAGAGGCACATGGTATCACATAAGCAATGTGAACAACATAATCAATGACACCTTTAGATATTGTGAACTTGGTTATCTTCTACAAAAATCAAGTATGTGTTACAGTCTTCATCTCGTATTATTAATCTGCAATTTTCATCATTGTTGTATCTTTGTTACAAGTATTTGTTGTAGTGTCTTATGGTTTCTTCTCTCCGTGTTTGAAAGTTTTTTATAATGCACATCATCCCGCTTTTTGTTGCACTTATGCTTGTATTCCCTGTTCTGCCCTCACCATTTCACCCTGTATTACGTTGTACTCATGGGGCCATGAGTGGCCGAGTAGTCTAAAGCACTCACTGTTATGGAATACTGCCATCTCACTTCTGTCTGCGTGGGTTTGAGTCTTGGGTTCAGCCAGTGTGGGTGTGTGAGAAAGCTTGCCGGTAGCTTCTCATGGGTCGGTGGGCCTTTCCGGGGTTTTTCCCAGGTTCTTCCTCCACCATTTATACTGGCTGCCATGCATTGTGCTGAAAAATGGTATTAAACCCTACAACAATAGCAACAACACTGTACTCATTAAGGCAGGGTCTACAGTAGCCGCTTGGTGTTTTTATTGTAAAATGTACATATTTCTGTTCACAATATTTTGAGCACATCTTAAAATTCATCCTTTTATTTACTAATTTAAAACTTTGCACTACTTAAGTAACATTTTAATACTCTTGCAATTAATCATTATTCCAGTTTAGATTGGTATTTAGCACAGGAGTCAGATGTTTTATTAATAAAGTACAATGAAATCTCTGACAACATGAAATCACCTTATCAGTACTATAAATTAATTTTATAGTACCAGTAAGGTGATTTCATGTTGTCAAAGACTTCATTGTACTTTATTGATAAAAGGTCAGACTCCTGTGGTATTTAGTTACGTTTCCAAATTTCGTTGTCAAATAAATGGAGGAGATTCTGTAATGTGTAGATAGAATTTCTGATCCATTAGGTCTTGTTGTCTGACCTACTGGGTTCTCTACCACTTCTGACCAGAGGGCTCTCTTCTTCTGGATTCAGGGTGGTGGGAGTTCATTGGTATAATGTTTAAAACACTAAGTCATTTTGAAAACTACTGTTTATACCTAATATACATTTGATGTAGTTTTTCATACCCTTTAATTTTTTTCTACCCATCACAGTTATCAAGCTAATAATTATTTAAATGTATCCTATTTTTTTGTACATATCATTTTGTATTTTTGAAAAAATCTTTTAAATTATTGGACAGAACTTTTCTACTAAGAAGATTTACGTTTGCAAAAAAGATCGAAGATAAAAAAATTAATGATGAATTGTTGCTGAGAAGATACAGTGATTGATGTATAAGCTCTCATATTGTCATTACAATATCTACTGGTGTTATTAACAACTGGACAAGGGCCTTCACAGAACATAATCCTTAATTATTGTTAATTAGTTCTTCTTATTAAGTCCATCACTGTAACAAAACACCACATGCATTTTAAAATGAGTTTGGAAGCCCTTTGATGTTTTCTTATCCAACAAAATTGTATCTGAGTACATGCTAAAGTGAAGACCACAGACCATTTGGTCAACTAGTTGTATTGTTTCATAATAGCCATACACAAATAAATTATAAAAACCTTGTCATTTTCATCGTCGGTTTGAAAGTCACGGACTCCATTAAATCGATTTATACATATACAGTCTTTTAAGTGCTTGTACTGTTATTGACTTGGATATAATTAACATTTTGTTATGAATCTATTCTACTATATACCCTTCTATTGTTATCTTTATTGGCAAGTTCGAATAACAAGTAATGTGTATGATCGCTGGTCTTTACAACATCTGCTGTATGGACAATGGCCTCGATAGCACATTGACAGATTTTTGTTTTCCTAAAGAGAGCCTCATTTCTCTACTGGCAGCCTCACTGATTTGACCTCTTCTGTTGAATCTTGCCATCTATCTGGTTTCAGCTGGCATGACCAAAGCTCTAAGCATATTTAATTAGCATGTTAATAATACTGCATAGCCATGGGATTATTGTAGCAATGTATATCATAATTAAAACAAGAATGAAAAAGCTGATGACAATTAACAAATTATATGTGATAATTTTCTGTCAGTTTCAAAAGTTGAAGCCATTCATTCTCATTCTGATGATTATATTTACTATCTGTTACTTTATATTTCATGTAATCTTGTATTACAGAGGAATGAATGATGAGCATAAAAGATTTTAAGGAAGAACAGAGTTAACTTGAGAGATAACATAGCAGATCCAGATGCAGTCATTGAACTTCTTTTTGAGCGAGATGTATTTACAGAGGCCATGAAACAAGAAGTTGAGGTATGACTGTAATGTTTAGCTCTACTGTGTATTGACTAGAAGATCATTATGAGATGGCCTATTGCCCATTGTCTGCCATCCATCATTGTCTAATGTCCATCATCTGTCATCCATCCATCCATTAGCACAAGTTTATTGTCACTACTACTATTAAATTAAATATTGAATTATTTTCAAAAACATTCATGAAAATGGTGCCACTAGGAAATTCGCTGTTGGCCTCTTCATTTTTTATGCTATTTCTACAATACAAATGGTCATACCAACATGAGTCATTCACAGAAAGTCTTCTTACAGTGTCTAATTGGTCCTAAAAAAAAATTAATCCAATATGACATCCAGTATGGACACCATGTTAGTCATCTTGAAAATCTTATTATCACCACTCCTTTTAAATGACAAGTCGTATCATCTTGAGCTTTTCAAAAGAAGATATGCCTAACATATCTAACATCCTGAAATTCCTGTGACAGCTCTGTTTCAGTATTAAGTACCAAAAGAAGGAAGGTATCTGGTCTGGTGCAAGAAGTCGATACTAGCATCACTCTGAGTAACTTTATAAACTGACTGATAAGCGTTATATATGGTATTAGGGTGTCAACACACCGTCTACCGGAGACAGCTGATCTAAATGGTTGCTCCCATGAGCCTAAGAAATGAACTTGAACTGTCATTTAAACAGTTATGAAGAGAGAAAAATGAATTTTCCAGAGCAGACAATATGTGAATTATAAAATAAATTAAAAAATAGAAAAAAAGTATATATTTGGTAGCGATTTTGTTTCTGGATGACTAGGAAGTGAAAAGGAAATAGCAGAGCAAGCTGTCTTTTGAGAGGTGCAAATCTGAAGTAAGGCCAACCTGTATACTCTGCAACCCAAATTACACCCATCAGACATGTTCCAGGAAATTAGCAACACTTAAGATGTACAAGGTCTTTAAAAAATAAATTAGAAAACCAGTGAGAAAAATTTGGGAAATTCTCTTTCTTCAAAATTTAAGCTTGGTGCAAAGTACAAAACTGTTGAGCATAGTGTATTGCTACTCCTCCAGAATGGATGGTCTTATAATCATGGGGTTTTCACCAGAGACTTCTTAAGATATCTAATTGGTCCTAAATGAAAATAGTGCAAATCTTACATCCAGTATGGTCGCCCTAGCAGCCATCTGCAACAGGGTTTCTCAAACTGTGGCATGCACACCACTGGTAGTCCACAAGCTCTATTCAGGTGGTCCATGGAAAGGTTGCAGTAGTTACATATCAATACAGTCAACATTACAGAAGATCATTAAATGGTCCACCGAGACTCTAAACAATGTCCAGGTGGTCAGCAAAAATAAAAAGATTAAGAACCACATGTTTTCTCTCAAGAATATTGGAGATGGTTTCCATAAACAATATTTAGAAGAAAAACATTCTTATTTTGGATTCCTGCAAGTTTTCAGTCAGTATAACATGATTTGTCCTAATGATCTCCCCAGAAATTTTGTATAATATCAGGACAAGCACCTGGTAGGATCATGAAATTTCTTCAGAAACACTTGTTATAATCATAGAAGTTAAACAAATTTATAACAGTGAAGTAGATACATTTATATAATTGGTCAAGGCAAAGTTTTGTCACAAGATAATTTGAGCTCACTCTGTGACAGCCTGTTCCTCTACTAGTTATACTGGTGGCCATGTATAGCCTGTCTTGCGCTGAGAAATGGTGTTAAACCCAAAACAACAACAACAATATGGCTGGACTTAGAATTCAGCTTATGCACAGGTCATGCACTTTTTAACATTTTACCTACTGAGGTTGAGGGGTTGGCTTATACGTGAGCAGGTTTATACGCAAGTGTATATGTTTACCAATATAGAAGACATACCATTCCATCCAGTAATTACTGCCCAAGGATATGAAATCTTCCATTTAGTGTTCAAACCTGTGGGGTTTTTTAAGATTTTTTTTTATTGGGGAAATCCCACTATCTGAATTGGAATCAAATATATCTAGTATGATCCTTGTAGAAAGATCAACAATCAGCTAGCTTGGTTCTGGGTAATTTTACATATTTTTAAGGTGTGGTGTGTCAATTTTCAGAATGAGCATGTACATTTAGTATTTCATTGATGATGGAATTTCAGCTTTTTTGTAAGACAAGGAAAAATACAATCTAATTGGACTAAGATAGGAATAAAATTGCTCCTTTAGCAAGAAAACAGCATGCAACATGATATATTCTGGGACATGGGATTGAAGGATTCATGCTTATTTATCAACAGCCGTAATTAAATAATCATGTATACATTGCAAATCCAAACTTTGTTTACCATGGGTTGTACAGCATTGAACAAAATCCTTGAAATTGAGGAGTTTCCTTGAATTTTGAAAAAAAATTTCTTAATACTCTTCAATTTTATCTTCTGCAATACAGAATAAACTAAATAAAATATGTCACATTTTAAATTGAGAATTTGTGTTAATTTACACATATTTTCCATAAGTAATAAATAAATAATTAAAATTGGATAAGATTGGTTGGATCAAATGACATGATGTGACCTGATGAAACAGTATCTTTCTGCTTTTGTGCACTTGTTAGTTATATGTTTTTTCTTTACTTTTGTATGAAGTAATAAACAAAGTAAATATGATAAAGTTCCATTTTTGCAAGAAAAAATACTGCTTGAAAACTTTAAGCCCTTGAAAACTCTTTGAAAGTCAACTCACTAAGTCTGTACAAAGCAGATTTACTTTAGCTTGATTTAACTGAATGCCTGACTATTTATCCTTGAATACACATAAACCAGTCATCACTGTTGCACACATGTCAAGTAGACAAGTCATTAGTTCTATTCATCATGTGGCACTAAGCGTTCCATCTCAACAATTTTGTTATTGCTATTACTCTTATCAACAAGAGGTTTTCACTGAAAGACTTCTTATGATGTCTAGTTGGTCATAAATGGAAAGTTTGCCAATGTGAGAATCCAATATGGCTACCACAGTGGCCATCTTGAAATTCTTGTTATCACCTCTTTTTCAGAATGGAAAGTCATATTGACATGGTATTTTCACTAGAAGACTTCTTATGACATCTAGTTGGCTATAATGAAAATGGTGCTAATCTGAAGTCCAAGTGGCCAATTTGAAAATTTTTATTATCACTACTTATCATGAATGAATGCTGTTATCAGCATTGGGTTTTCCCTAAATGATTTTTTTCTTCAAATATGTTACCCAGTCATAATACCTTAGGAGAACCACTACCTCACAAATCCAGCCCTCCCAGGCTAAAACGTTTTAGCTAGAAAGCTAAAAGCTATCTGCCCACCTTTGTGGGAGTTAGAGTGATCTCTTCTTGATACAGGGATTGGTGCCAAATCCCATGAATACCTCAGTTACTAGTTCTGCTTGTGCTGAGTAGCATTCTTTCTATAGACAGGCTGCATAATTCACACACAAGTGTTTTGAAAGTTTTTGACCTTAAAGTTAGTTGGAAGTGTGTTCTCTTCGAAGGGAAGTATACATCATCTATAAATTTCCAACTTTTCTTTTCTTTTTTTCTTCTTTGACAAAGTTTCTGGCTTTTCAGTATCATCACTTTGTTGCCCTCACACACTTAGGTGCCCTTGGTATGTACTTGCATTGCTATAGCTGCATTTAAATATGTGCAGTTCTGGTGTGTAATATAGAGAACTCTTATAACATAATAACATTGTTATATTATTTTTGCTGTGGTCAGATACATTCAGGTAAGATTTCAGTATTAATCTAGTCATAGCATCCACTTCATAGTTATATACCTGATGCTTTACTGGTTTTTACCTTTATAGACCATCATTTCAACTTTCATACAGGTAACATTGTCTTACAACTGATATTATAACATCCACCTTGTAAGTATCAGTTACGATGCTTGAATGCATTTTTATGTGCATATATTTTTGTGTTATAGAAAACTCATCAGTATTGCTTCTAGTTTCTGCCTTGGTTGGATACATACTGGTATGTTTTCTCTACATAGTTTATGTGTAATTTCCACTTCATAGCTTCTACTGTATAAGTGACACTTCAGTGATTTTACTCATGGTTTGCACAGATCATGAAAGTTTGTGAAATTTCAGGCAGCCATTTCATGTCTATGAATGTTCATGAAAAATTATTTCTTGTTGAAAGTTTTTTTGTGAATTGGGTGGAAATGGGGATTCAATTTTTTTCTTTGCCAAGTTTTCATTAAAAAAAGTGTACTTAAAATATCGGAATTTGTTGACGGGTAATCGGGGTATGATGGCACCTACCATTTGTCTAAGACTCTTAGAAAGTAAGCGAAGGAAAGTAACTTGTGAACTGGATGTTTGTAGGATTGCTCATGTATGTTTGATTCATGTTCGGTTAACTGTTCTTTCCTGCGAAGATTATATCTCTCTTCAGAGTTGTTGCAACATTATTAGTAGTGCAGAATTGATCCATAGATATATAATTCAACAATTTGTTAATTCTTTTGAACTGCTATCACCCAGGCAGTGCCTGGAAAGTGCTCTTTTCAAACCAAATGGCTTGAGAAGTCAGACTTCAAATTGTGGTTTAAAAAAATATCCCATTGGAAATGAACACAAAGCATTTTGCTCCATTAGTAAGGAAAAGCTTCAAAGTTGCTGCAATGGGAGAGCAAGCCATTTCCAGTCACGGAAAAAGCAAAAAAAAGACCACATAGATTTACTAAAAACAGTCACAACCTGCAGTGCCACTTTCAAGCTTCAATTATGCCCTATTCAGACTCGGAGATTAGTACTTCATCTGTTGCAACAGCTTCATCAGAAAGACAATTAAGCAGTCAATATCAGCCAACATCAAAGTACATATGCAGAAGTTATGTTATCAAAGCCGAAGTCATATGGACTTCAAACATTGTGAATAATCATTACAGTTTCAAATCATCAGATGTAAACAATATATTTTGCTTGATGTTCCCTGACAGATATTGTGGTGAAAGAAAGTAGTGATTACCAATGATTTTTTTAAATTTTAAGAAATGAAAAAAAAAAAAATCTGCACCATTCAAATTTTAACAACATAGAATACCCAAAAATGAAGTATTTGGGTCACATGACTTGCTGTTTACTTTTCGCAGATTTTTCAGTGCTTTCACCTGTGATCTTTATCAAAAGCACTTTAAAATTCTTGTTCCAAAATTCTGATCAGTGTTAAATTTCTGCCTCTTAAAGCTAAAATATTTTTTTTTTCTTTTTTAAGTTGTCATCACTCTTTTCAGTTATTTAAGTAAAGACATATTTTTAAAGCACAAACCTCTCCCCACTTCATGGTACATATGCACACACAAACAAGTAACACTTTATTATGTCCACCATGGCTTCATTATTCACTCAGCAAACATCAATTTCTGATTTTTTCATTCAAAAAGAGTTTTAAAAAAACTTTTAGAAAAATTAAAGTAAATATTAACAAATATAATTTGTCTTCAGCTAAAATACTCCTCCTAAGAACAGTAGGTATTAGACATCAATCAAGTCATGTTTCAAGCATTCTTTTATATCTGCATCAAAACTAGTTAATATTTCTTGCTTTCTCATACTTTATTTTATTTAATAGTTTCAAATAATTGATGTAGTGTCTAGAGAAGTGTGGTAATTATTGTGTACAGTCAGCATGTGGTAATTATTGTGCTTTCTGTGGACATGTAATGTTCATAAGTCATAAATTTGTTGGTAGGTCATGAAATTTGTAAAAATGGCCAGTGAAGATTAATGAAAAGTTCATGAATTTTGTTTCTCAAAGTCTGTATGAACCCTGTTACTTATATAGGCATTCAACTGGCCTTTCCTACAGGTAACTTTTATTAGAATTAATCTTTTAGCATCCACTTCGTTAGTATTAGTTGTGTTGCTCCAATGCTTTACCTGTATTGATGTTACATGAGATGATAGATCGCTCCGCCTACCAAATCACGTGACATGACGCCCTGCTAACCTCTGACAAACAAGCCGTATTTGGCAAAGAAATATGCTTCAACTTAAGTGTTATGTTTATTGAAAATGATTTGTATTGTTCTTAAAAATGTAAAATTTCAAAGTTGCAAAAATTATACTGCAGTAGACAATATATATTTGTAGTTCGAGTTCATATATAACGTAAGTGTTTTATTTCAGTAAATAATAAAAATCAATTTCAAAGCTACTCAAGAACTTATTCATGTACATGGAAATTTGCTCCAAAAGATGCTAATGCATTTAGTATATAATCTTATCCTTATTCATTTTATCTGGCTTATGTTCATGCTGCCTTGGAAGTAAATGAATTAAAAATTAATAACAAAATCATGAATAATTACTGTTTAGAAGTATACCATTGTACGTAATAATTTTAAAGTTCTACTATATTTGTCAGATGGAATTTTGATCAGTGATGTCTGTAAATGTAAACACTTAAATGCATTCTTAATATGTCAGATGATAATTATCTGAAACCATTGTTTTTGTATTTCTTTGTTATTACATTTGTGTATCCCCACCGTTCCTTCAGCCCAGTGAGAGGGACAAACCAACAGTAAAGTGTAAATTTTCAAACCTTAAAATAATGCATTCTGGGGTTCAGTGCTTACTGTGCAAAAAACAAAATATACATCTAAGCCCAAAAGTTGGGGGGTTCTCCACCCATATTCTAGAAAAGTTTATTTCTACATAATACTTTTCAATTCTTTTTTTTTCCTTCATGTCATCAAATGGACATGCTTTTCTACATATGTTTATGCAAACAAACATGTTGTAATTGCCATCAATTGTTTCCATATTCAGCTGATCGTACACGTGACCACAAAAAAAGTCTTTATCCATCAAAGTTTTGTCTATGTTTTGGGAAAGGAATAAATCTAATTCCTCCATTTAGATGATCTGGAATATCAACAGTCAGAATTGCAAGGCTCCCACTGCCTTCTTTTCACCCATATCGATCAAGAAATCAACAAATCATTGCAAAAAATTTAAAATACTTATCATAATCAATCCATTATTGCCACAAGCAGCTTGTCAGAGGAAAATGGCAGATGTAAGCAATGCCTGAAGGTGTGTCTAATTTATGCTCACTGTTTGGTTAGTTGATCAGCATGATTGACAAGTGGCGATAGGTCAGTTGGCAGCCATGTGCACCCTTTTACATGTTATTATCATAATGTTAAGCTCTGCATGTACAATTTCTCAGTTCATAAAGCAGGACACAAGCTGCGCTTCACCTGTATATACTGTATATATTGTCTGCTCTGTTTTGCAGGACCAAGTCTAAGCTTATAAACATTGGAAACATGGAACTGACAACCGCTCTACATGTATAGCTCACTTCAATTGCCAATCTACGAATATATATCTAATGTGCATATTATATACAGAAAGTCAATGGGCTGTAGTACTGGGGATACTAAAGGGAATGGGGCAGAAGTGCAACTTGACATCATCAGTTTGCACGCTGACATTACAGTCGGTCTTCTCCATTTGTGTAGCATTCCACATGGTTCAACAACCATGAATTGATTGAAGCTATCTTGGTCAGCAACAGGGGCCCCAAGTGGCCGAGTGGTCTAAAGCACTCACTGTTATGGATCACTGCCATCTCACCTCTGGGTATGTAAGAAAACCTGCCAGTAGCTTCTCGTGGGTTGGTGGTTCTTCTGGGGTTTTCCAGGGTTCTTCCTCCACCAGTTATGCTGGCCGCCATGTAGAGCCTATCTTGTGATGAAAAATGGCATTAAACCCTACTACAACAACAACAACAACAACGAGTGTTCCCACACTGTTGTACTATGATAAAACTTTTTGGGCAGAACCAGTAGGTCATATACAACATGGGCTTGACACCAAATCATCTTTATCACCAGCCAGTGAGTGAGACTGAGATCAAAACAAACAACCTCAGTTACTGTCTCACACTTCAGATGTATGGGCCAGATACATGAATCAAATATCCCATGCTCCGTCCCACCATAACAAGTTGACCCTGTTCTGCCATGTCTGCATTTTGCCATATGGATCTGATTGCAACAGGTCGATACCCCAGCCTATTTGCCCAATGTCATCTACCAGTTGAACAATCGTCACACCCACATAATACAGCTACTTTAGTGGATCAGCCTATCCTGCATAATGCCACAAGGCACCCACTACATATGATGCCCAGCTTACCGCCTCAGTACTCAAGGGATTTTGCTTCAGTTTGTTCTGAAGCCTTTGTCGCTCAACAGGAGCCTTAACTCAGTGAATCTGTGGAAATTACCATATCACACCACCACAGTTGATTGTACATTGTAAGCCAAAGACTACACTGAAATTACCATATCACACCACCACAGTTGATTGTACATTGTAAGCCAAAGACTACACTGAGGCAAGATCAAGATGATTGTACATTGTAAGCCAAAGACTACACTGAGGCAAGATCAAGATGATTGTACATTGTAAGCCAAAGACTACACTGAGGCAAGATCAAGATGATTGTACATTGTAAGCCAAAGACTACACTGAGGCAAGATCAAGATGATTGTACATTGTAAGCCAAAGACTACACTGAGGCAAGATCAAGATGATTGTACATTGTAAGCCAAAGACTACACTGAGGCAAGATCAAGATGATTGTACATTGTAAGCCAAAGACTACACTGAGGCAAGATCAAGATGATTGTACATTGTAAGCCAAAGACTACACTGAGGCAAGATCAAGATGATTGTACATTGTAAGCCAAAGACTACACTGAGGCAAGATCAAGATGATTGTACATTGTAAGCCAAAGACTACACTGAGGCAAGATCAAGATGATTGTACATTGTAAGCCAAAGACTACACTGAGGCAAGATCAAGATGATTGTACATTGTAAGCCAAAGACTACACTGAGGCAAGATCAAGATGATTGTACATTGTAAGCCAAAGACTACACTGAGGCAAGATCAAGATTAAAGTAAGCCTACTCAGATACTATCTCGCACGGCAGTATGTACCAGTTTTGTGGATCAGATATCCCTTAACGCATCTCAACACAAATAATGGCACAACGTCATGCAAGATTAAATGGCACTTTTCTGTCAAAACTGGACTCAGCCATAGAACTCAGATTGCAACAGGTCACTACCACAGTCAATTTTATCATTTAAGCCGAACGACAAAAGATCTTTGTGCAGTTTGCCAACTCCACACCACAAGGCATTGTCATGGCTCAGCAACAGGTCATTTTGCGTTTGGTGCCCAATTTAGTGCCCCAGTACACACAGGATATAGAGTGAAAGCATTCTCATGTCTTCGTCACTGAAAGGGAAAATTGCTTAGTGATCAAATACCTATCAGGTTTTCCTGAGAGTGTGGTGGGATTGGGCTGCTCCTTCAGACAATCTTACAGTTTGATCTCAGACGGCACAGGAGGCATCGGCTTTGTAACATTCACCTAGTATGAAGTATGCTCACAAGCTCCATCTTCTTTGCCAGATTTAACTAATGATATTACTCTACCTTCCAATTATCAATCAAGGAAGCCTTCTCACTTCTTGCCACTAGAGTTTCTCTCTCCTCCTTCTCCGTCATCAGCTTGGACCAAAGTTCCAGCATTTGTTGACATGCCAATCTTCAAAGACCAACCAGCATTCAACTGTTATCGCTGTCAAGTTGAGTGGCTGACTTGGAGAGCATTACAGACACATAGGAGCCATAGGAATGGTGAAGTCCTCATCAGTAAGCACCTTAGATGCTGTCTTGCACAGTGCAATAGGGACTGATTTTGTTGAGTACATATCCTATAACCCTCTATCAACATAAGGTATTTGACAAAGTTATGGAGCACTCACTCTCATGGATCACTGACATCTCACCTCTGTCTGCGTGGGTTCGAGTCTCGGGCTCAGCCAATGTGGGTATGTGAGAAAGCTTGCCGGTAGCTTTTCGTGGGTCAGTGGTTCTTTCCAGGGTTTTCCCGGGTTCTTCCTCCACCATTAATACTGGCTGCCATGTATAGCCTATCTTGTGCTGAAAAATGGCGTTAAACCTTATAACAACAACAACAACAAAGTTATGGAGGATACAATGGTCCTGTTCTGTCACTATCAGACTCTGCCATCTGAATCTGACTGCATGAGGTCAATAATGAAGAAAGTTATGTTCAATTATGGGCCAGCTTACGTTGATCGTTATCCCAAAAGACGACCCAATATTACATCAGTACACTGGCACTCTTAAGGCTCAGTCTACCCATAGTGCCACAATGCACCCAGTTGTGCCACAGAATCTACTTAAGATCCATTACAAGTTAAAAGCCAGGGTTCTTGAGAATCAATGTGGAAAAAAGCACAGAGATGGGGATCATTCCATTGTCTCCATGCCATCAGATTTAGATCACTGATGGTCAATACCAAACCCAGTCTTGCTTTCAAATATGCCTCAGGGGACTGCTTATGATAATCTAATATAATGTATTCCATCCACGCATCTGTACACAGACCAACACTGGGAAAAGACATCCAATTGGTGGCGACATGCTGCACAATACCATCATGGTTCCATGTCACTCTGTGGCCAGTTAGTGCTTTGTGCCCAGTTGCTATTATGGACCCAGGACAGTTGATAGCTTCAATTCTTACAAAGAACCGTCTTTCAGCCAGAGTCCATTGTTGTCTTGGTTTACTCATTGTGACTGTGGGCATCACTGTTTCTAGTCACCTATTTATTAGGCCATTACAATGATATTGTTGTCCCAGTTGTGGCTAAGATTTACTCCTTGGAACAAACAATGCATATGAGATCCCACCTCAGGAATGGGACCTCACTTTGCTTATGTGTTGTGGTCCTATACAGGTACAACCTTTTAGCTGACAGCAATGGATGCAAGTATGGATGCAAGTACAACAGGCTTGGATGCATATCTCCTTCCATCATTCTAGGAGGCCAGTGGACAGTGACTTACTCAGGTTCATCTATTGCATATCAGTATGCTAGAAATGAAAGCGATACAGAAAGCATTCTGTTGGTGTTGGGAAAATATACATGGAAAGGAGTTTCATTTCTGTGTGACAACTCCTCTCTGCTGAATTGTCTCAGAAGGCAAGGGGTAATTAAGTCATCAGACCTTTGCAGTCTTCTTTGGGAATCTCTAATCTGGTGTCTGCAGTGAAAAATCAGTGGACAAATACATCATATTCCAGGTCAGCTGCAGGTATTAGCAGACTCGCTCTCCCAGAAGAACCAAATAGTAAAGGCAGAATGGTTGCTTCATCATTCAGTTTTCACTTGCACATGTGCTCACTGGGATCAATCACTTGTGGTTCTGTTGGCAACAATGGGATTGCAGAACTCCTAGGCTTTGTCTCACCAGCACTGGCCTCATCAATATTCCTTATCTGCTCAAGCAACCATGATGGCAAGCATTCCATCCCAATCATGAACAAAGAATTCTCTTATCAAGTGGTGGACAAAATTGCTTGAGCAAGACAGCACTCCACCTGAAGTGTTTGAGGGGAAAGGAGAATTTTCACACAGTAGTTTAAGTGTGAACACATTGTGCTGCTGATTGCATCAGTACCTCAATAACTAGCTTTCTGCATTGGCTCTTTGACAAGAAACAGCATCAAATTGTGATAAAATGCTACCATTACATGATCTATGACACGCTAAGTCATCATGGAAGATAGGATCTGCTGTCAAATTTTGAGTTCACAAGTACAAAAGGCATTGGCTTTGTGCCCAGAGTGGATATACACAAGTACAAAAGGCATTGGCTTTGTGCCCAGAGTGGATATACACAAGTACAAAAGGCACTGGCTTTGTGCTCAGAGTGGATATACACAAGTACAAAAAGGCATTGGCTTTGTGTCCAGAGTGGATATACACAAGTACAAAAGGCATTGGCTTTGTGCCCAAAGCAGATATATCATGGGTTAAAAATGCCTGGACTCTGATTTAAACAGTGATGTTGATCCCTACTGGCAGTAGAGTATGTAATTCGTGTATCCAGTAAAGTTCTCATGGTTGTCCAGAGGACCCAGTG
Organism: Megalonaias nervosa; assembly: GCA_016617855.1. Lineage (NCBI taxonomy): Eukaryota > Metazoa > Mollusca > Bivalvia > Unionida > Unionidae > Megalonaias > Megalonaias nervosa. The sequence goes on along the minus strand of JAECUM010004040.1, from coordinate 110,721 downwards.
TGTGCTCTGAAGTAGTACTAAAAAAGGACCAGGCTGGTGCATTGAGGGAGATCATGCCTCTTCTTACCCCTGAGAGGGAAAGGATGACTAAGCACAGACAATTTCATCCTGGATAAAATGGATTATTTGTTCCACATATGAAGAAATAATCCCAAATCAAAGGAATTTGCCACACATTTAGGCTCATGAAGTTAGGGCAGTTGTCACATGCATTGCATTGAGCAGCACTGTTATCAGATTGACGTTATCCATCTTGAAAATCTTGTTTTCACTACTCTTCTTAAATAGAAAGTCAATTTAACATGGATGTTTTCATCAGAATAGTTCTTAAGGTGTCTGCTTGGTCCTAAATGAAAATGACTAATCCTCAATATGGCCACCAAGGTGGTCATCTTGAAAATATTGTTATCTATGCTCATTTAAAATGGATGGCTATATTGACATGGAGTTTTTACCAAAAGACTTCTTATGATATCTTGTTGGTTTTAAACGAAAATGGTGCCATTTGTATGTCCAATTCAGCTGTCACAATAGCTGTCCTGAAAATCTTGTCACTATTGCTGCTGCAAGGATGATCATTATGATGTGCGTTTTTTTACCAAAAGACTTCGAATGATGTCTACTTTTTCCTAAATATAAATGATGCCAAGCCAATATCCAGTATGTGCACCACTGCATCTAATGTGAAAATCGTTTTATCGCTGAAGAATATCAGAGATGGTTTCAACACTCTAAAGTTTAAAACAAATTGTCTTATCTTGATTTCCTGAAAATTCTTTTTGCCTACTAGAGCATCAGTCCATTTGAGGGACTCTTGTTTTTGCACTCAAGGAAGATTTTGCCCCAAATAATTTCAGTTCTACAACAGAATCTGTTTTTGGACACAGGATCAGTACATTGGCTGGTATTGTAAATCTTATCCTTGCAGCTCTTCAGCGAAAGGCCAGTCTTGTCATTATTGCCAGGCAAACAATGATAGACATTATAGCAGTCACGTTATTGACAGTAGCATATCCATGACAGACAATATAGCAGTCACTTTATTGATAGTAGCATATCCATTACAGACATTAGAGCAGTCACTTTATTGACAGTAGCAATTCCACGACATTATAGCAGTCACTTTATTGACAATACCATATCCATGACAAACATTATAGCAGTCACTTTATTGACAGTAGCATCCTTGGTGTAAGAGAAAATTAAATTTTGGGTCAGTCTTTCCAATTTCATGAGAAATAGGACTTAGAGGGAAACAGAAGTTACAATTAAGGTTGAATTTTGATGATAATACGTGTAGCCCAAGGTATCTTTACTGCACACAAGGTTATTACACAATCACAATATGGAGACACAAGAATGAAATTGACATTTATCGACTTAGTCTTCACATGATATAGGCTGTTTTGGAATGCCACCAAATTTCAGTCGCTTCAAATGATATCCAATAACATGGGAATATTTGGAAGTTCAGTGGTGAATGATAAAAAATTTTATGGTTCATCGTTCATTTTTTTTGTTGAGAAATGAGACTTGAGTGTCTTGTCAGAGATTGGAATATGATCAGCTTGAAACATTTGCACACCACATGATTGAATGTAAATATCCTACAGAATTTGTGTCTTGATATTGAGATTGCATCAGGAACTATTTGTTCATGTTATTATGTTTTAGCCATAACTGTTTTGTCAGGAATGAATAAAAATATTTTCATATTGATTTCTTGTTTCTTCAGGCAGAGACGACTAAAATTAAGAAGATACAGAAAATGCTGGATATCATTCCCAGGCGAGGCAAACAAGCCTTTGACAAGTTTTACCAGATTTTAATAGACACAGAAAATGAAGATGCAGCTGCTTTTCTGAAACCACCCCTCACTGTTGAGGAACTTCCACCTGGTAGATTGATTTATAAATTGTGTAAACCCACCATGATGCAGAATATATTATGTTATGATGTCATCCATCTGTTCACTGCCAATTTTGTTTCTTCACAATAATTTGAGTTGTTCGCAGTCTGAACTTAAAGTATTCTCACCCCACCCCATTTGTTTATACCTCATACCAATTTAAAAAGCAGAAGGCATCATGGATATGAAAATGCACCAAACTTTTGTAATTTCTTTCACTAATTTACAAGTTCTAACCTGATTGTTGCCAGGGAGTCCACAACACTGTCAACTTGTTGGCATTTTGAATCAAATGGAAAATTTTTTAGCAACATGTTCACCATAACTTTTATGGGCCAGTCTGTGTTTTACAGCAACAGATGTGATGTAGTTCACTGTCTTTTACAATCTCAATAATTCCATCAATTTTGGAATTTATATCTCTTTGAACACATGTATAAAGAGTTCATCCTATTTATTTGTTAAATTTGTTTAAGAAATACTAAAATTAGACATTTAAATATTGGACACAAACAACACAGTTTTGACGAAAATAGACTATTCTAGAAACCAGAAATAAACAGCAAGCAGTCTGTTTGCTTGTTTACATCAGGAGCCTCCACTGGCGTTGAAATGCCACTAATTGGACATTGTTTGGGACCCCTTGGTGACAGTCAGGTTAGAAATTATAAATGAATGAATGAAATGACAAAGTTTTGTGCATTTTTCATATCCTTGATCCTTTTTGTTTTCAAAATTGGTAGGAAGGTAAAAACAGTACTATTCCAAAATTTGTATATGGCATGCACATGGTGTAAGGAGGAATCCTAATAATTATGGAGTCAGAAGGTCAATTATCAAAGTCACCTGAACTGAAAAAGAAAAGTTGTTTCCACACGATAACTTGAGTTGTTCATAATCTATAGTTACCATAGTTTGGGGCTTCAAAAGGTCAAAGGTCAAAATGAAAGTAGAGTTTTCTCACAGCTCAAGTTTTCCACCAGTGTTACATCTAGGATTCAGCAAACTAGGAATGGTGTCTCTCTTGAGCACAAATCAGGATACAAAAAAACATTTAAAGAAATAAATCATTTTTTCCATTACTAGTAATGATAAAAAAAACTGCAATTTGGGAAACATACCAACCTCATCGATAGCTGGAAATCACTATCCAGTGCTCCACCATCTACATATACCATATGTGGATGACTTGCACATGGGTTAAAAAAGAACCCTACCAATTTGGGTGTGGAAAGTCAGGTGCCAAATTCCTTGTAGCAGAAAGAAGAAGAATTGTTCTGTACAGTAACTAGAGTAAGGTACTATTGAAAGTTACCAGGGTTCAGAAGTCAAGACAAAAAAGAAAAAATGTTTTTTGCACAAAAATATTCAGTTATTGACCACATCCCTTCACCAGAGTTTGTGGATGACTTATTCAATTTGTAAACAATGAAGCTTGTTGATCTTGGGTTCAAAAGGTCATGGTCACTGTGATTGAAAGATGATAAATGGTTTTTGTTTAATTACTTTAGTTTAATACCATGTAACTTGACCATAATTTGTGGATAGCATGTACTACAGGTCTGGAAGATGACTATTGATTTTATGGTCAAAGATCAAGGCAATTGTGGCTCCAAGAAAAACTGATTTTGAAGAATGACTTTTGCTCCAGAGTAAGTTCCTTGACCAAATTTGTTGTGGATGGCTTGCAATTTGAGTAATAAAAAGTAATAAAAAAGCAGATTCTGGAGCCAAAGGTCAGAGTTCGTGGTCATCAAAAGTCAAATAAGAAAGTAATGGTTTCTGCACATTAAGTTTAGTTCAAGACCACATACCTTGACCAAATGCCATGATCCATGAGACCAACTGGTCAGTAATTTCCAGAGTCATCCATGCTATGAACATGCCTGTTTAGAGGACCCATTAAACACCATATATGGGCATATAATGTGCTATTGACAGTACTCTTGTTTACTGTGTTGTTATGTTATGTTAAAGATAGTCACTAGTTTCTGTGTCAGAAATGATTTTAAGCAGGTTTAGTCATAGAATCAGATTTGTTGAATTTTTTATGCTCACTGTAAGAGAGAGTATATTATGCTGTCCATCCATCTGTATGTCTGTTACCAATTTTTTTTTTCACACAATAACTCAAGTTGTCCACCATCAGCAACTTCCAAATAGTGTGAATGGCTAGCACTTGCAGTAAGGAATAACCCTATTGATTTCAGTGACCAAAGGTCATTGTAACTGAAAGAAGAAATGTGGTTTCTTTACAGTAGCATACGTTCTGCATCACATACCTGTATCAAACTTTATGGATGGCTTGCATAATGGGGTAAGGAAGAAGGCTATTGAATTTGGTGTCAGATGGTCCGATTTAAAAGTCACTGCAACTAACACTGAAAAATGGTTTCTGCATAATTATTGGCCATGTACCCTAATGATTTTGGGATATAAAAGCCAAAGATTATTGTAGCTCAGAGAAAAATTGGTTTTGCAGAAACACATTTGTTGTAAAGTAAGTTCCATGAGCAAACTTTGTAAATGGTTCACACCTATGGTAATAAAGAAATTTATCAATTCTAGGTTTTAAGGTCAGATTTCATGGTCATCGTAAGTCAGATAAGAAAATAATGTTTTTTTAGTTATAAAGTTTAGTTCAAGACCCAATACCTTGACCAATTGTGAAGGTCATTGAGACCCATTGGTCAGTAATCTCCAGAGTCAGCTATATTCAACAAGTACTGACTACATAGAAAACTATTAAGCACAGTGTAGACATATACTGTGCCAATCACAACATTCTTGCTTACTTTCTAGTTGAATAAATGACTGGCTCAGCAAAAAAAAGTTAGTCTCTTGTTTCCATGTCAGAAACAGTTTTAATCAGATTTCAGCCCAGATATTTTGATTTTATGGGTTTTTTATGTGCCTACCATCCTTTGTCCATTAGTCAGTTACAATTTAATTTTTATACCATCTTTCTGGCTACCATCTTGAAAATCTTGTCATTGCTCCACCCGAATGGATTCTCATATCAGTATGGAGTTTTCACTCAAAGACTTCTTATGATGTCTAGCTGATCTTAAACAAAAATGGTGCCAATGTGACATCCAGTATGGCTACACTGGCAACCATCCTGAAAATCTTGTTATCGCAACTCTACTTGAACAGAAAGTCATACTGACATGGGGTTTCCAGCAGAAGACTTCTTTGATGTCCCATTGGTCTTAAATAAAAACGGTGCTGATCGGATATCCAAAAAGGTGACCATAGCAGTCATCTGTTCTTATTGTTACTCCTCCTGAATGGAAAGTCTTAGCTAGAAAATATTATCTCCATTTCTCTTGAAGTGGATGCCTGTATCAACATAGGTTTTGCACCAATAGACTTCTTATGTACCTACTTGGTTTTAAATGAAAATGGTGCCAGTCGAATATCTAATATGGCTGCTATGATGAATGTCTTAAAAGTCTTGCTGTCTCTAATCCCCTGGATGGATGATCATTATGATGAGTTTATCACCTATTGCTAAGTGAAAATGGAGCCAGTCATCCATTTAATATGGCTGCCATGTTGATTGTCTTAAAAATCATGTTACTACTTCCCCAGAACAGTGTGTGTGTGTGTGTGTGTGTGTGTGTGTGTGTGTGTGTGTGTGTGATTTGGATTTTTAACACATCTTGAACAATTTTTAAGCCATATCACTATGATGTCTGCAGTGTGACAGTTTATAGTGATGTCTAGCACTGGGGCATTGTGCCGCAGACATGTAGCATCATGTCCCACCCAGTCACACTATCCTAACATCAGGTCAATAAGTCCTATCACTAACCTCTTAATGCTGAGCGCCAAGTAAGGCAGCTGCTGGTGCCATTTTAAAAAGTCTTTGGTATGACTAGGCCGGGGTTTGAACCTGCAACCTCTTGCATCCAAGGTGGACACTCTGACCACTAGACCACTAGATTGGTCACTTCCCCAGAATAGATAATCATTATGACATGGGAGTTTTCACCAAAAGAATTCTAATAATGTCTGCTTAGTCCAAAATGAAAATGTTGCCAAGCTGTTATCTAGCATGTGTACCACAGCAGCAAATTTGAAAATCTTGTTATCGCTAAAGAATATCTGATGGTTTCAGCACTCAATGGTTAAAAGGAAGAAATGATCTTCTTTTGAATTCATGGAAATTCTTTTCACCCAGTGGAGTATCAGGACCTTCAAGGTACTCTTGTTTGGAAAGATGACTTATAGTAAAGCAGCTACTAAATCTCATGGCAATATTTAAAGGATGTGAATAGTTAAAATGACTATTGCCAATATTATTGATGGCAATAGGCAATAGTTCAGCTTACCATCAGTAGAGTACCATTTCCATGGTATCAATATTTGTTCATTTGATATTTCAGTCCATTGTTACACCACTAGTCACTGTGACCTTTCACATTTTAGTAGCCTCTGTTTAGATCATGGCCATTTTTTCAGCCTCCATTATACATAATTCTACACAGGGAATCAAGAAACTCAAAGTTTACATGCATCCTAATAAGTACTACTCCCTCACTTCAAAAGTAGGTCATTGTGACCTAATTTCACACTCACTGACTTATAAGACATTTGTGTTTTAACTGTTCATATTGGAATCATTAAACAAAATATTATATGCAGAAGTCTCGGTACCACAGCGACACAAAAATAAATGTCAGTGATTGACATCTAATTTTTGGGGGGTTTTAGTTAAAAGTTTGCATTTATCTCATGACCAAAGGTATTTTGCCTGCTATGTACATATATGTATGTGCCTATCTGGAATCATGAAACTTGGTCAAGGGATGCATTTTGATGAGCACTACTGCATTATTTCAGAAGTAGTTTATTATGACCCATATTTTACAGTCACTGACTTAGGTTAAATTTTGTTTTTTTGTGTTCATTTCTCAAGCACTGTTCTTATTAGAATCATAAATAGATGATGCTATACATCTCTATTAGTACCAAACCCGTGCAAAAAAGAGGCCCCACATGGCCAGTATTTAATCTTTTATTGGATTCAGATGAGATTTTTAACTTAGATGATGACCAAACAAAGCTTGGCATGCTATGCGCATGCTGTCTACTTAAAAGTATGAATCTTGACAAGGGGATGCATCTTATTAAGTACTATATCATTAAAAAGAAGTCAATGTGACCTATATCTGATTCTTCCTTGTTTATGAAAAATTGTAGAACTTGATAATTGGATACATATCTGTTTTTATTACACCCTTTCAACCAAAGAAAGTCATGGTAACCTTCATGTTATGCTTTTCTAATAAGGGTTAAATATTGAACTCTTAACCATATATATCTTTCATATTATATTCAGCCTGTCCTATTCAGATGGCCTTTCATGACCATTGCATTTGGAAGTAGAAATAAACGTTTATTCAATGGTGACCATAAGTTGTATTGTGTGTAAGGTTACCTTCAACAGTTCATGGTTTATGTAACCAGATTAGTCATTACACCATGTAGTTAGATCATGTGACATCAAATGAGCATGGTAGAAATTATACATTGTAATTAATTCTAACTCTAGGAGTGCCTTTAATTCTAATTTGATTGTAAAATCCATATGATCACAGTTGATAAATATAATATATAATATATATGAATGGAATACCATACTTCTTCTCAAGCAAAATTTAAAATAAAAGATGTGTATATAAATATGAATAAATACACTAAATACATTGTCTTGATTCACACATGGCAAGTAGGTTGTGAACAAATTTGTACTCTCTGAAAATTGATATTTCTTTTATTGTGTAAATTTTGGATGACAATATACATGTATAGTATCATATGTAAAAATTAAGATCTTAATACAGTGTGTATCAGTAGATACAGGAGTAATGGGTGTGTGTTTGTCTGTCTGTGTGGATGTGTATGCTTATGTAGGTGTATAGTAACCGAGATGTTAGGTAGACTGAGTTTTTGGATTATTGTGTGGATCTTTATAGCTATCATATTGCTTTTACAGATAGGAACTTGAAGTATATGTACTGTTTAAATTTGAGACCATTGCCTCATTGATGCAAACAAAGTTAAAGTATTCAGGGACATTTGAGAGGACTGTTAGTATAATGGGATGTGAATGTTAATATAATGGGAGGGGACTGTTTGCATAATAGGAGGTGACTGTTAATATAATGGGAGGGGACTGTTAGTATAATGGGAGGTGACTGTTAATATAATGGGAGGGCACTGTTAGTATAATGGGATGGGACTGTTAATATAATAGAGTGGGACTGTTAATATAATGGGAGGTGACTGTTAATTTAATGGGAGGGGACTGCTAATATAATTGTTTTCATTGGAAGACCTGTACTTTGTGTTTATGTGGGGGTGGGGTGCTGGCCCATAACGTTTTTAAAAAAACATTACAAAATAGATAAAACAATTGATTTTAAAAGAGTAATGTTAATATGGCATGAAAGATTAACTCTTATTTTATTTGTCATAGATTTTTTCTTAAAAACTATATCCAGGTATAAACTTTGTGTAGTAATGGAGTTAGTCTTAATTGAAAATGACCTCCCAAAATTTACAAATTGCATAATTGCTAATTCTCCTAAACAGACGGTCAGGCCAACATTTATAAAAACAAACAACACTGTTTTTATTGCTCTATATAGATATTCTTATATTTAAATGACACTGGTCTAACTGCCAAAATGGTTGCCATGATGCCTTTCAGAATATCTTTGTACAGATACTTCTTTTGAATGAATGATGTTATTGACTAGGATATTTTCACTGAAACAATGTATAAATTGCAACAATATACAGCTGGTACTGAAAGAAACTGGTGGTCATTTGACTTCCAACATGGCAATGTAATGGCCATCAAAAACATTTGCTGTAATACTGTTCTTTTTACATGAAAAGTGGGATTGAAATGGGGTTGTTACTAAACAGAATTTTGCAATATTTAATTGGTTTTAAAATGAAGATGATACGGATCCGACCACTACCATATCGGTACTTTTGTGAGTGATTTTCAAAAACCAGACCTAGTTGACCTTGGGGTCAAGCCAGACATCATTGCTTGCATTTCTATACTTCATTGAGTTTATGAACACTGACTTGTACATATTTAGGTGTGTTTTGACATAATTTTGTATATGCTTGCATCCCACAGAACAACTTGATAGTCCATGCTCTGACACTGATTTAAGGTCAAAGGTCTTGACTTAGATATTTTTTGTTTAGATATACTGGCTTGTGAGTATGATAACAAATGGATTTTTATTAGACCCATTTTGTGGATGTGTCTGATGAATATCTGGAATGATGTAAGACAAAGAACTATGCTTTTTTCCTTCAAACTATTATTGATAGAGATTTAGTCCAACTTAGCATGCATATATATCATGATACTGCATAGAACAAGTTCATGTTATAATTTTCAGGGTCAAAGGCCATGACAAAGAATTTTGTACTACACTTACAGGTTTTTTCTTAAGATACAGTTTAAAAGATGATAATACATTAAGAATAAATCCACTACCTGACAAATCCAGTCCTTCCAAGCTTGCTTTTAGCAAGAGGAGTACTAAACATCATCAGTCCACCTAGGTGACTGATATCTTCTTGGATAGAAGGACTGGTACCAAATCCCACTTATACTTCAGTTACTGTATATGCTAAATCAGCAGACTTTAATTTAGATTTGGCAAAACCAATTTCCACTTCTTCCTTCATGCTATATGATCAATTCTAATAAGATTTCTCACACAGGATATATATTCCAGCTATATGTCTGTCTTTTGTCAAAATACCTCTATCGCAGATGAAGAATTCATTCACACTTTATTTGCCTACCTTTGACTAGTTTCACCTGTATATGCCATTGTTATGCTCTCTTTAATTACAGTGGCCTTGACAAAGTACACATGGTGTAAGTTTTTTAGACTGGCAGAAGATAGCCATGGTCCCTATTTTAATTGTATGGTGTGCAGTACAGGTCATAATTGTGACAAATGCACATGATGGTCATAAAATATAAGGGTGACTGTCTTGGACAAACATATTAATCACTAACAGGCAAGCACAAGAACATGGAAACACTAGCAAAGATGTGAACTCGATCAGTATCACTGCTGGTGACACCTCGATTAACAGCTTCCTTTTAGTTAGCACAGGCATTGAAGGTGGATGGCTCACAGATCCAGAAGATATTAAGCAGGTCACATTGTCACATACTTCACATACAGTGCTAGTGCAGCCCTTGCCTCCATGTTAAAAATAGACCATCTTGGCAATACCTTTAGGACCAGTACCTTCTTGGTACAACAGCTTGACTGGACCATAGATGGACATACCAACACTTCCTGGTATTAGTTACAGAGATCTGTCCAGAATAGTAAGTACTGTACTTTGTCATCAGGTGTTGATTGGCTAAAGACAGTACCAGCTCCAACACAGCATCAACTTATGTCTGGGATTCCATTGACTGGGTGCATTGATCTATTTTCCTAATATACTGAGTCCCACCATCAGGAAAAAGAAAGCTCATAACATCTGGAAATGCTGGTTGCTGCACTAGCTTTTCTTGCGTTCCCAGAACTGGCATAGACAACCAGATGTCCTTCATCCAGTATTTACCTTCCAGAAGAATTGTGGACCACACCAAACAGCTCCAGCACTGACTCCAGCTCTGTCATAGCCAGTAAACAATATGGCAGTATTCCAGTCACGTGTGCTTGATATTATTTTTGGATCATCAACAGTTCATTATTTGAATGTCTTGAGATAGCAATGCCATAACTTGGCTTGACCGTAAGCCTAGGTTCACCATCATTCAGGCCAGCTTTGTCACAGAAATTGCAGAAGGTGACCATGTCAGCCAGTATTTATGTGTTTGAGGAGCGATACTTACAAATGCCATCATCCATGCTTGATCCTGTGATGTCCAGAATGAACTCAGCCTTCCACACATCAAAGAAATTTTCCAGCTTCAGCTTTCTAAGCTTTACTTGCTTCCTGTTATGCCATCACTGGCAACTTACAAACTTCCTGCATCCGTGATCTGTTGGATAAGAAAAACTGGCTAACATTCAAACAGCTACCACAGCCAGGTTGAGTCACTGATTTATTAATTCTTTAGAGATGCACCTTCAAGACAAAAGTGTCAACAGACCTTTCTATTTTAAATTTTGACAACACTTTCTAGAAGGCACACACCTACTTTTCAAATTGAGTTCCCAACCATTGATATAAATATTGCAGGCTTGAAAATGTCAATATCTGTATCAGTTTATATGGACCAGAAGTACCTTTTCAGTGCATAACTGGTTCATAGTATTGTTAGAATAGGATCAGTGCTCTTCTTTGTATCCATGGTTCTATTTCAGCAATTGGAACACAACCTAGCCTCTTGACTGGTCATACTTGAGAGTCATTCTTGCTTATGACGTGTTCTGAACAGAGCAGCACAATACATTCTTGTCAATTCCATAGCAGTAAACTTAGAGCATGCAGATAAAAATACCTTTCTCCACATCAGCATTTCATAAGGAACACCATAAAGCTGAACTAAAGATCACATGCGCTGTTTTCCAACCTGCTTTTCCGTGGTCATGTAGAGGAAGTTCAGAAAAAGGCCACCCTGGAGGCTTGCATAGGCCCAACATTTTAGAGCTGAGCTTCATTTTAGAGTAGGAATTGGAGAAGCAGACAGGACATCCTTGTGTATGCCAAATGTGGAAACAGTCCTACAAGCCCATTTCTTGGACTAGAAGAATGGCTGATGATGGCTAAAGGCTGGGAGATACGGACCATTTCCTTCCCAGTTTCTCTTCTGATCAGCCTCCATCTCCGAGAATATGGTCCATGCAAATGCCATTCTTTCACACATGTTGATGTACAGAAGACTCAAACATTTTGCCAAAAAATGAGAAAGATGTTGCCTTTACAATCCATGGGTCAAGTCATCTCATATGGCCTCCAGATCATGTTCACACTCCCATCTCCGCCCCCATTGTAAAGGGTTCCCTTTCTTACAGACATCCCAGGAATGAATGAATAAAAGATTTAAGTCGCATATGCTATCTAAGAGCTTTGGCAACTGGTTAATTCTCGAGAGTCGAGATTTTTAATTGGTCGGGATTGTAGGAATGGTCCCATTACAATCCCGCGTTTATGTGCGATGGTCGCACTATTTAGTTATTTGTCTGGCTGAGGAAAAGGAGGAGAGGGACCCAGGAGGGCGCCACGAAACAACACACAGGGCACCACCACACCCACAACCAGCTGCCACGCACACAGAGGAGGGGCAAAGCGCACCCCGGGTTCATTCAATTAATTTACACACTGAAACACCAGGCCACACTTGATTGGTCAAATTTAGTCCAGTTGTACTAGTGGACAACCCTATCACCAATAGTGTGTAAGTCACCTGTGCAATTGTCCTAATGTATGAGTTTTAGAATTTCATTTCTCGTAACTATAGTAGTTGGTATTTTGGGTACAGAGTGTACATTTTCGTTCTAAATAGGACCAATCAGCTGGGTGTAAGCCTTCCCATGTTTGTTAGTGTCATGCCTCGCTAAGGATAGGTGTTAATATTGATGGTGGAGCCAAAGGATCTTGTTTGATTTTGTGTGGATAGAGCTTTTATCGAAAGAGGTCTTTAATATCCAAAGGAAGTACCTCATGGAATAGAGAGAAAAAAAAAAGGCCTTCGCATGTCTGGAAAAAGGAAGAGTACTACATCCCAGGAGACCCAATATTCTGTGTTAGGACATAGACAGTCTGCTCACAAAATGGGGGGGGGGGCAAAACAGTTGTGACAAATTTTAATCTAACCCGTACCTTTTCAGCTTGAAATAGGAAATTGCAACTTGTACAAAATACTCTCTCTCTCTAAAAATACACAATTACCAAACAAATGCATTGTCCATTCATAGAATAATTTTATTACTTCATTTTCCTTTTAGTTTAAAGTCTTATAACAGTCTCCTTATGATCTTTTTATAGCAATATTATAGACCAACACGTTACATATAACATATATAAGCCAATACAGAAACCCAAATGAATCTTTTTAACCAAATGGCAGTTAATTTACTGCCCGTCATAAAATGTGTACTATCATCGGTTTTATTGTATTTCATCCTGGAACATATTTATCCAAAAATCAAAGAGGCTAATGATTCATCTTCTTTTTAGTAAGTTGTACTTAAACTTTTAAATCTTTTTCTTATTGCAGCAAAGTTACAAACCAACAAAATCTGCGATGACCACCCTGACTTTGTAATCCAAATAATGCATTTGTCTCTGCAAGCTTACTGATTTCTTTGTTGTGAAAGAATGTCTTGGGCGATAATGTGTTCTCCAGATATCTTACGGAGAAAAGGAGCAGACTTTTTAACATTCTTAAACCCTGTCACAAAGGATTATTCACTTTTGCAGTCTTCGCAATCACGCGATCAGAAGTCACACTGGTAATCCCAATTTATGGCCATATTCCAGTCAAGGGAATGACTTTTCTCCATTTTTCATTAAAGTTAGATCCACAGTTACTCTTTTGTGTTCTGCTTCTTTCACTTTCGTGGCTAGTGATTCTGAGTGCACACCATTTTCATCTGGAGATGACTTTCTAGTCCGAGAAGCAATGAGGTTAGTTTGTCTGGACGACATCTTGCTGAGCTCAATGGAAATTACGTGAGAGCTCGCAAGATTAGGGGAAGCTACTCCATCATAACAATGCCTATGCTCGAAGTATACATGATGCCATCCCTCATCCTAAGCATTGGATGTTAAATAAATCCTGATCACATTATGCAAATCCTTTGCGTCAAAAAATGCACAGCACAAAACTTGTGCATCAGTTAATTCCAGCGTGCGTCCCTGACACACAAATGTGCATAAAGGGAAACACTGAAGACTGGTTCACAGCATCATTCAGGAGGGAACAATTGGTTTAGATTTTAAAATGTTTACCTTCATATTCAAGTCCACAAGTCTTCCAGGAAATTCCTAAGATTCACAATCAATGATGTGTTATACCAGTTCTGGACATTCCATTTTGGTCTGTACATCAGTTATGGAAAGAGTTGTCATACATCAGAATCACCTCTAAGACCATGAATCCGAACAATCTGGACAACATTATGCAAAAGCACCATTTTTATTTATATCCTACATCAAGACATGAAATCCCTTGTTTTATTTCTGCTCCATCTTGGATTCCTTGTCAACAAAGATACATCTGGTATTATCCCATTCCAAAATTTTACCCCTTTGTTGATGAAGATCAAAACACATGTAGACGAGGTCTGTCTACCTTGAAATCATGTAAGTGTTGCCTGCTATTTCTGAAAGAATCAAACCACAACCCAATAAGCTTTAATCTGTTGGGTATCAATGCAGCAGCTGATTTCATTATTTTGTGCTGGCTGTTTATGAGACCATTAAAGATGATTCTCTTGTCCTAATGCAACCAAAGCATTGCTTATTGGATCAAGCAATCCCAGTTACTTAGGGTCCCATCTCAGTAAATGGGAGAACCTGACCTGGCTTGCAGTTGATCTTCACTTGGAGATTCAGTTTACAGGAATTATGATATGCATGCATGCCAGCAAGGCAGGCTGAGGTGTCCACCTCCTTCCTCATTTTGGGAAGTCAGCACTGAGTGGCCCCATCAGGAGTGTTCATTACACATTAGTCTCCTGGAGATAGAGTCCATAGCGAATGCATTTCAGTTGTGGCAGAAAACATGAAAAGGTTGTTGTCATCCTATCTAGCAATTCTGCTTTGGTAGATGTATCAAAAGGCAAGTGGGAATCAAATCCCCAGTCTTCTGATTTCTGGTTTGGGATTTTCCTAGATGGAGTCATCATTAACAAAGCCACATCTAACTCTGCTACATCCAGTAGAATCATTGTTTTAGTGGACTCAGTGTCCCAACAGAATCAGCTGATTCAAATTTAATGGTCTTTTCACCCTCGGTATTAAGACAAACCTGCACCTCCCAGGGTGTTTGACCAATTGTGGATCTCTTTGCATCAAGGTAGAATGCAAAGCTATATTCCTTTATCTCTCCAGTTCCAGATGCTAAAGCCCAGGCAACCTGCACACTTTCCATGAACTGGAATGGTCGAAATGTATATGTCTTCAATACATCCTCTCTGTTGCCAGCATCTTGCAGAAGGCAAGAAAATCATCATGCCATCTGGTTCTGATTGCTCCATGCAAGTGGAAAAAAATCATGGTTAAATGATCTCTAAAATTTAGCAACAGAAATTCCCAGGAAAATCTTGGTCTTTGTTTACATGCTTAAGCAACCACAATGCAGTTTTATCTGAATCTGGAATTGTTGAACCTGTCTGCCATGCTCATGTCAAGTAACCCCTCAGGGAAAACAGTTCTTAGAGGTGGACAGTATTGCTTGGGAAAGAAGGGCCACCAGTTTGAAGGCTCCAGTGGTACTATTGGCAACACACCACTCTTTTATAGGTCTGTATACCCCAAACAACTGACCCTGTCATTTGAAGAGAAGTTATCCTCCATCAGTTTTAAAGGCTACCATTCCATGATCTCAGAGATATTTCATCATCATGGAGTGGACGATGTAGACCTAATTAAAAACCCATCTAACCATTTTTGATCTTTGATTTGTCTCAACCAAAGGCTTTGAGCCTCTGTCTGTAATGGAATATACCATGGGATCTGATGGCTGAATATAGTACCTCTTAAAACTGTCTAGAACCTCATTGACTTATCTCTTATACAAAACCTACTTCCTGGTCATTCTAAGTACAACAGGCAGTACTGGTAAGATACACACCTTGTCAGTCAATATGAGCTGCAGTTCATTCACATTGGTTCAGTTTCACTAATGTTAACTCCTTCTTTAATTGCTAATTCTGCTTTAGAATTGGTCAATTGTTGTGAAACCTCTTTCCTACTAAGACACTTTGCCTAAAGGAGAACAGGACACCATTACAAGCAAACCAAACTTATGAGAAGAGGGAGATCTAGTCTGTTTATACTGAAAGAAAGACCAATATGTGAGCACAAGCTCTGTTGTCCTGGTTTATTCACATTATGTATGAAGAACTAACCCTACACCAAATGAGTTTCTTGTATATACTGGCGTATGAGGTTAGGGCAGTTCTAACTAGCATTCAGGTGCAACTGTTCCCTAATTGATATTATTCAAAGCATGGATTGTGAGTCAGAGATGAATTTCTCTAGGTTTTACATAAGAGGCCTTTTATCCCAAAGGGCTTCGTTTGACCTAGTGGGATCTATAGCAGCAGCACCATAGGTTACATTCTGCAGCTTTGCAATCATGCAGCCACTTGACCTCCATTGGAAGTGCAGCTTGGGGGTGGGGGATTTTTCCTAGAAGCCATGTCCAAACAAATCTATATGCTAACTTTAGCCTGCACCTCTCACAAGATTTGAGGCAGCTTCATGCACATTATTGAATCAGAGATTGGGACTTGTCTGTTTTAAGGAGATATCATTCCCTCCACCTCTTGCCTATTCTAGTTTATTATGACCAGATAATATATTTGAAAAAGAAACAAATTTTTTGAGTACATTTTTTTTTGTAATATGTGGCCATCGTACAGTCACACCTGCCCAGCGTTCCCATGGTTACTCTTTAAAACCTGACAGCATGCATATCAGCTGAAGTATGAAGAGGATCTAGCAAGTCTCTATCCAAGGGGAGATCACTCTTGTTTGACCTCCACCTTAGGGGGCAGATGACTTAGCTGTTTAGAAGATTACAACAAGCTTTGTAGAGGTGAGCAATGTATTATATTCTGAATTGTTTAACTATCACTTGCTGAATAACTTAGATGAGCTGTATGATCAATTGCTAAATAAAATAGAGTGGAATGTGTTTTTATAAAAGGTTTCTTTTATAGATATTTAATAACTCAATCATTTCATGTTTTTAAATTTGTTTCTAGACTGGCCAAATAAGGATGCCATGACAGAGGAAATAAAAGTAATACCCTGTAGCCAATCATCAGAGGTCTACAGAGAAAACTGGAACAATTCAATGGTAAAATTCTAAATATTTTCATCATCCTGTGGTAAAATAATTTCAGTTGTAATCATGCAATGATAAACATCTCTCAGCTGTAATCATAGCATGGTAAAACTTTAACTGTAATCATGCAATGGTAAAAATCTCTCAATTATAATCATGGAATGGTGAAGTCTCTCAATTGTAATCATGCAGTGGTGAAAATCTCGCAATTGTAATTATGCAATGGGAAAAATTTCTCTATTGTAATTATGCAATGGGAAAAAATCTCTCAACTGTAATCATGGAATGGAAAAAATCTCTCAATTGTAATTATGCAGTGGGAAAAATCATTGAATTGTAATCATGTAATGGTAAAATTCTATCAGTTTAAATCACCTAGTGCTAACGGACTATAAGTTGTAATTATCCAGTAGTTAAAATCTATCAGATGTAATCATCCAGTGTTAAAAATCTGTCAGCTATCATCATCCAGAGATTAAACTGTATTAGTTGTAATAATCAAATGGTAACAGTATATTGTAATTGTCTAACAGTTAAACACTATCAAACGTAATCACCCATTGGTAAAAATATGTCTGATATCATCATACACAGGTTAAACTGCAATCAGCTGTAAATCATCCAATGGTAACAATATATTGTCATCATCCAGTGATTAATCTGTATCAGTTTTAATCATCCAATGGTATAGTAAAAGTCATACTAGTCATGTATGCATTCAACACCAATTATTTCAATAATGGGTGTCATTTTTTAGAATTTGATTCTATATACCTTTAAATGGCTATTATTTACTTTATTCGGATCCTCATACATCGATATTCCTTCAGAAGGTCATTATTTTCACACACACACACCAAGAATTACATACGGTAAAATCAATGTTAAAGTATGAGGACATTTTTGGATGAGATCAACCTAAAGGTGTGATCCAGTACAATCCATATTGAATGTCTTGCTGTGATGTCACAATGAAGGCTATGTATGTTGATAAACAAATTCATACTACCTGTAATTGTAATGATTAGAATTGATGTGCTCTTTTCTTGACCCAGTTTAGTACCTGGCCACCATTATAAAAATCCATAGTGATCAATAATTTTCATGTGGAAGTTACTTGATGACAGTTAAGGTGCAGAGCATTGAATTATCAGGATTGAATAGACTTTGTGTATACAAAATTAGTATTAAATTTTGAAATAACAATTTATATTTAATTTAAGATGTGTAAATGCACATACAAGACTTGTATGACTTTTACTATAACAATATATTGTTATCATCCAGTGGTTAAAATCGATCAATTTTGATCATCCAGTAGCTAAAATGTATCAGTTGTTATAATGCATGTTAAAAATAATATGTCTTACTTATCCACTAGTTAAAATCTATTAATTGTAATAATGCAGTTCTGAAGTTGAATTCATCAGTTCTAAAAATCTATCAGCTGTAATGATCCAATGGTTCAAATCTATAAAATTTAATCATCCAAAGGTAAAACTTTGTCAGTCAGGCTCATTCAAATCTAAAAATATGTAAAATGTAATCATGCAGTTGTAAAAATCAGTCTATTGCAATCATCTGTTGGTGACAGTCTCTTATTTGCAGTCATTGAGTGGAGACAATCTTTTAATTGCAATTATTCAGTGGTGACAATCTGTCATTTGTAATCATTCAGTAGTTATGATCTATCAATTGTAATCATTCAGTAGTTATGATCTATCATTTGTAATCATCCAGTAGTTATGATCTATCAATTGTAATCATCCAGTATTTGTTGATCTATCAATTGTAATCATCCAGTATTTGTTGATCTATCAATTGTAATCATTCAGTAGTTATGATCTATCATTTGTAATCATCCAGTAGTTATGATCTATCATTTGTAATCATCCAGTATTTGTTGATCTATCAACTGTAATCATTCAGTAGTTATGATCTATCAATTGTAATCATTCAGTAGTTATGATCTATCATTTGTAATCATCCAGTAGTTATGATCTATCAATTGTAATCATCCAGTATTTGTTGATCTATCAATTGTAATCATCCAGTAGTTATGATCTATCAATTGTAATCATCCAGCAGTTATAATCTATCAATTGTAATCATCCAGTAGTTATGATCTATCATTTGTAATCATCCAGTAGTTATGATCTATCAATTGTAATCATTCAGTAGTTATGATCTGTCAATTGTAATCATCCAGTAGTTATGATCAATTTTAATCATTCAGTAGTTATGATCTATCATTTGTAATCATTCAGTAGTTATGATCTATCAATTATAATCGTCCATTAGTTACGATCTGTCAGTTGTAATCATTCAGTAGTTACGATCTGTCATTTGTAATCATTCAGTAGTTATGATCTATCAATTGTAATCATCCAGAAATGATCTGTCAGTTGTAATCATCCAGTAGTTATGATCTGTCAATTGTAATCTTCCAGTAGTTATGATCTGTCAATTGTAATCATCCAGAAATGATCTATCAATTGTAATCATCCAGTAGTTATGATCTGTCAATTGTAATTATTCAGTAGTTATGATCTATCAGTTGTAATCATCCAGTATTTGTTGATCTATCAATTGTAATCATCCAGTAGTTATGATCTATCAATTGTAATCATCCAGCAGTTATGATCTATCAATTGTAATCATTCAGTAGTTATAATCTGTCAATTGTAATCATCCAGAAATGATCTGTCAGTTGTAACCATTCAGTAGTTATGATCTATCAATTGTAATCATCCAGTAGTTATGATCTATCAGTTGTAATTATGAAGTGGTTAAACTCTTTTGATCGTAGTCATCCAGGGGTAAAAAATCTATCAGTTGTTGTCATCCAGTTGTTAACATCTCTCAGTTGTAATTATACAGTACTAAAATGTATAAACTGTAATCATTCTTTGGTTAAAATCTATATATATATATTCTAATCATCATTTTGAAAAACTATGAATACAAAATTTATAATCATCTAATTATACAATTCTATAAATTGTAACTATCCAATAGTTCAATAGTCATTTGTACTCATTTATTGGTTAAAATCAATAAATTGTCATCATCCAGTGGTTAAAATCTGCCACTTGTAATCATGCAATGGTCTCAATTTATAAATTGTCATGATCCAATGGTAAAAATCTATAATGTGTAGTCATCCAGTGGTTCAAATTTAGAAATTATAATCATCTAATCATTAAAATTTGTCAACTCTAACCATACAGTGATTAAATTATGTTGTCATCATCTAATTTTAAAAATCTATTATTCAAATCATCTGGTGGTTTTAAAGTATGTCAGTTGTAATTATCCAATACATGTAGTTGAATCATTTAATTGTAATTATCCAGTGGTTTTATCCAGCAGTTAAAATATATTGTAATCATCCAATGGTTAAAATCTATTATTTGCAATTATCATGTGGTGAAAATTATTAAGTTGATCATCCAGTAGTTAAAATCTATCACTGGTGGTCATACAGTAGTTAAAATATTTAATTGTAATCATCCAGTGGGTAAAATCTATCCATCGTAAGTACGCAATGGAATAAACCTTTTAGTTGCTTTTGTAAAAATGTCAGTTCAGGCCTGGAATTAACATATATTTCTTTGTGACCAGAAGAACTTCAAGACTGATAAATATACTTCTCCTGCTGAATCTTCACTAGTCCTCCTTAACTAGCTGACTGGCAATGACTGAACTTGTTAAGCCATCAGACAATTGAAGTGATGAAAACTACTGATCTGACAGGATATTTACTAGCCATGGGATATCAGACTTCCTCTGATTTAAAGTCCTGCAGTTGTGATCCTCCATTGCCAAAAATTTATCGCCTTTTATCATCCAGTGATTAAAAATCTTCAATGATAATTATCCAATGGTTAAAATCTATAAATTCTATTGATCCAATAGTTAAAATCTATAAGATGTATTGATCCAGTGGTTGAAATCTATAGGTTGTATTGATCAAATGGTTGAAATCTATTAGTTGTGTTGATCCAGTGGTTAAAATCTATAAGTTGTATTGATCCAGTGGTTGAAATCTATAGGTTGTATTGATCTAATAGTTGAAATCTATAAGTTGTGTTGATCCAGTGGTTAAAATCTATAAGTTGTATTGATCCAGTGGTTGAAATCTATAGGTTGTATTGATCTAATGGTTGAAATCTATAAGTTGTGTTGATCCAGTGGTTAAAATCTATAAGTTGTATTGATCCAGTGGTTGAAATCTATAGGTTGTAATGATCTAATGGTTGAAATCTATAAGTTGTGTTGATCCAGTGGTTAAAATCTATAAATTCTATTGATCCAGTGGTTAAAATCTATAAGTTGTATTGATCCAGTGGTTGAAATCTATAGGTTGTATTGATCCAATGGTTAAAATCTATAAGTTGTATTGATCCAATGGTTAAAATCTATAAGTTGTATTGATCCAATGGTTGAAATCTATAAGTTGTGTTAATCCAATGGTTAATCCAATGGTTAAAATCTATAAGTTGTATTGATCCAATGGTTAAAATCTATAAGTTGTATTGATCCAATGGTTGAAATCTATAAGTTGTGTTGATCCAATGGTTAAAATCTCTAAAATCTCTAAAAATGGTTAAAATCTCTAAGTTGTATTGATCCAAAGGTTAATCTATAAGTTGTATTGATCCAAAGGTTAATCTCTAAGTTGTATTGATCCAAAGGTTAATCTCTAAGTTGTATTGATCCAAAGGTTAATCTCTAAGTTGTATTGATCCAAAGGTTAATCTCTAAGTTGTATTGATCCAAAGGTTAATCTCTAAGTTGTGTTGATCCAAAGGTTAATCTCTAAGTTGTATTGATCCAAAGGTTAATCTATAAGTTGTATTGATCAAATAGAAAATCTATAATTTGTCATACAGTTATTAAAATCTATGATGAATTACTGTCAATCAATCTGTTTCATGATCATAACATTCCTTCTTTATATACATTACCCATTCACAATTCATTACAAGTGCTACAGCTCACTTGCAAATCCAGCCCGTCAAATTTGTTTTTTGCAACAAAAGTGCTAAAAGTCATCTGCCCACTTATCTGGAAGTCAGACAAGACTGATATCCCCTTCTATATAGCAGTTGGCACCAGATCCCATCCATACTTCAATAACTACTTCCACTCACACTAGGAAGCATACTCTGTTTTTTCAGGCTTCATAAAGCTATTTCCACTCTTGTCTTTTCATAATATGAACAAGTTTCACGTTCAAGGATAAGGTGTACAATTCAAGGAACCCCTTTTTTGTCTGAACATAAGTTACTTGGTCTTCACGAGTATTATGGACAGAGTCTTATCACACTTCAGATCTACCTCTACATCCGTGATTTCTGTCAACCTGGATGGCATTCTGCAAAAGCACCAGTTGACGTATATTCTAGATCAATACATGGAATTCTTTATTTCACTTCTGCTTCACCTTAGATTCCTTGTCAGCATTTGCTAATTTCTCAAAGTATAGCATGTAAGTCAGGAAATTTCATTAACTTGGGCCATATGTTTATGAAACCATTGTAGATGAGGCTATTGGCCCAGTGGCAACTGATGCTTTGTCTAATGGATCAAGCAATCCTAGTTATAGGATATTCTTGGCAAATTATAGTACCTCATCAGGCTCACAGATATGCAAATTTGGCCTCTATGAATTATGATCTGCACAGGTGCAGAATGGAGGCAGGAGTGCATGCCTTCATTTTGGGAAGTCGTTGGGTTGTGAGTCTATCAGAACATTCATCACACATCAGTCTCCAAGAGATGAAGGCTGTAATGAATGCATTTCAATCATGGCAGGAGATGCTGCCTGGAAAAGGCATTCTGATCCCATCTGACAACTCTGATGTGGTAAAAATTACATCAGAAAGGCAAAGAGGGACCAAATCCCTAGAACTGTTCCTTCTGGTTTGGGATTTTATTTGCTGGTGTCATCACTGACAGCTCCACAACCAAGTCTGCTACTGCTCATTCAGTTGGATTGTTCTAGCAGATTCACAGATCCATGATGGAATTAGTTGATTCAGACTAACTGGTTAATTCACCTCTTGGTATCTACATGAATCTGTGCCAACTGGCATTGACTGCTTGTGGGTAAAACTCATGGATAAATTATTTATATTGTGGAAAAATCATGGATGAATTATGTATTAAACTTGGCCGCTGAAATTCCCAGGAAAATTGCCTTGAATAACTTACTCATTAAGCAGCTGCAAAATTTAATGCAGGGTTTTCTTCTTAACCTGAAATTGTCGAACCCCACATCTAACTCATATCAATCAATCCCTCAAGGGAAAATAATTCTCTGGACAAACAGTGAAGTTGGACCGCAACTTTTAAAGCATACAAAGGGAAGTGGAGAGTTTCCTCTGAAAGGTGTGAGTGAAGTGCATCATTCCTCTGAAAGCCTCAATACCTCTTTAGATAGCTAACTTTTTCCTTTGGCTCTTTGAATAGAAGAGTGTTTCTTATAATATTGTCACACCCTTGTAGCCTCCCTGCAGTTACATTGTAAACCCTGACAGGGTGCATATCTGCTCCAGTAATGACTGAAGTATGGTATTTGGCACGAGGCCCTCTATCCAAGGGAAGATCACTCTTGTATGCCTTCCACTAAACTTAACAATTTGCTGCTAAAAACAAGCTTGGGATGAATGGAGTCGAAAGGTAGTGGATGTACCACTAATGGTTTGTGATTGAATAAGTAATATCAAAGAAATATATTTTACCTTAAAAATTGGTTTCTCAGATTTAATCATGATATATTAAACTACAATTTGTTCTTTTACAGACATACAGCATGAAAAAGAAAATAAGAGGAAGAGCAGTCATTATCAATAACAAGAATTTTTCAGGACCAATGGCCAAAGATGAATATGGGATCTTTCGGTGTATGCTGCCCACTAGAGATGGCACAGAAATGGATAAAAACAGATTGAAAGAACTGTATGAACAGCTTTACTTTGAGGTTATTGTACATGATGAACAAACAGGAAAGGTTGGTATTAGCTTTTGTTAGTGTTACTCTTTTGTGTTTAAATTTTTTTTTAAAATGTTTTTTAAGGATCTGTGATGCACTTATAAACATCACTCTGTTTATTATCAGAAATCTTACCTCAACATAAATCAAATCTGATATTTCCATTTATAGCAGTGAATCCCCAAAATTTACTGTTTTACAGTTTTTGTCATTTATTTCATAATGCCTTTATTATTCATAGGTGTTTTAGTTTTTACAGTTGTTTACATTTTTAAATGTAGTAAAACATTAATTGCTTGAAACTGGCTATCTTGAACACCCACAATTGCTCATGATGCATGTATTATCCTGTCTAAATCTCTATAATTTATGTAGAAAATGCTCAAACACCTCTTCCTCCAACTCTCTAACTGAATCCAGGGTCCATTGATTTGACTATAAATATAATTCACTCCTCTATCCTCATACTACTGAGTCATTTTGCAAATCAAGTCTGTAATAATTGTTTAAGACATGATGCCCACATATCTGTCACCTGCAATAACTGTTGATGACATGATGCCCACATATATATCACCTGCAATAACTATTGATGACATGTTGCCTATATATGTCTCATGTGTGTTAGCTGTTGATGACATGATGCCTACATAACTGTTGATGACATGATACCCACACATCTCACCTACATATTAAGTGGCATTAAAAATGGAAGTTGTTCCAAATGACCTCCCCTTTCCACTCCTAGATGGCTACTCATATACTGGATGCTTACCAATTTAAGCTTTCACTGAAGTAAGAGCAACATTGCACACATCACCACTTGATATCCATCAAACTCATCTTTAGCATTACCCATGAGCCAGAAAGTTTTGTAAAGTTGAATTAAGATTTCTTCCTTAAATAAATTACTTATCAAAATACATTATGAGTGTGTCCACTACCTCACAAATCCAACCCTCCCAGCACAAGTGCTATACGTTGTGTGCTCAACCAGGTTGAAAGTGAGCCA
The DNA here is from genome assembly GCA_016617855.1 of Megalonaias nervosa. NCBI lineage: Eukaryota > Metazoa > Mollusca > Bivalvia > Unionida > Unionidae > Megalonaias > Megalonaias nervosa. Next base: position 85,763 of record JAECUM010004040.1, on the reverse strand, counting down.
AGATGATCTACCAGTTGGATAGAGTAATTGGTGCCAGATCCCTTCATTGCTTCAGTTACTTCTTCCGATCATGATATCATGCCCTTTTTGGAGACTGTTAATACTGAACCTTGGCAAAACCAGCACAGTCATAGCCTAAACCTATGCCTGGGTTTCTCAGGACTACATACAATGACATATTTTTCCCACATACCAAATACCTGCTTCATTAATGAGTTAGCTCCCAGCAACTGAAATTACTAGTCCCAGTACCAGTGCTGATTGATTTTTTCATATTCTAGGCACCATTGTCAAAGAATCATTGGCCCCATTTCAGTACCATCCACGTGGAAGTATTGCAGACTCACACAACACAGCTCCATCACTAACCACCAGCTCTGTCCTGACCTAGCACCTTCTATAGCAATGTTCCAATCCTGGTTGCTCAGTACCATTCATGGACCATTGATGATTAGCCCAATGAACATCTGTAGATAACAGTGTAACAGCTTGACTGGACCCCCAATCTAGTTCACCATCCTTCTCAGTTAGCTTCACCAGCTTCATCACAGGCATCACAGGAGTTGTCCATGCCACCTGATTGTTTTGTGTGTTTGAGAACTCATGCACACAGTCATTCATATTTGGTCAAAGAAGGTCAAGAGAGGACTGAGTCTTCTACATATTAACCAAAGAAGTTTTCCAGCCTGTGTTTTACTTACCTTCTCCTTGGCTACTTTCAAATTTCCTACAGCTGTTGATCAGTTGGCCAAGAAAGATTGGCTAAACAGCTACCACAGTCCAGTTGGACACTTATTTATGACATCGATTAAAAGGCAGCTTGATGAATCAAGTCTCAACAGCATTATCTTTTCTCAGTGACAACACTGTTTTTCAAACTGACCTTCACAGTGATGTTGCAGACCTGGAAATATCAGAACCCTCATTGGTTCATATGGACTGGAAATCCTTTCTCAAAACACAAATGGCTTGTAATGTCATTACCTAATTGATCCATGTTTAACTATGTATCCATGATATATTTCAGCAATCTGAATTCAGCCTTGCCTCATCTTTCATGCTTGGGAGTCAGTGTCATGGATGGTGCATGTTCTGAACAGAACAGCACAACATATGCATGCCATTTCCTTAGCAGCATTAGTAAACTAAATATGTGTGGGAAGAGATGCCTTTCCACATCTACCTTCCTTAAGGAACTCTGTAATAAAGCCACACTTACATCATAGCCATTATCATCCAACCTGCTTTTCCATGGTCATGTAGAAGAAGCCCACAAACAGACTGTCAAAGAGGCAAACCTTTTGTAGGCCTCACATCATAGAGTTCAGCCCTTGTTCTTGAACGAAGGCCCAGAGAAACAGCAACACAAGAAGTAAAAACATCCAACACACCCTTTTCAGTTGAAGACACAGTTTCCAAGGGACCACGAACAACCAGAAGTGGGCAGATAAGGATCACTTCCATTTCAATTTCTCTTCCCATCAGTCTCCATCTTGCAAAAAAGGATCAATGCTCATGCTGCCCATTTTACACATCCTATTTGGGAAGGCTCAAACACTTCACCATGGAATGGTAAAGTGTTTGCCCAGTTGATCCATGGCTCTTACAAATTGTCTCAGAATTAGTGTTTTTATCCCAATTGTGAATTGTTCCCTTTGCTGCATACTGCAAGAGATAATTTCCTCACAAAAAAAGGTGGTAGAGATTCAAAATATAAGCTCACTGGAATTTTTGTCCATACTGTTCTTGATGCCTAAGGCCAGTGGCACACTTTGGCCAGTCATAGATCTTTACTCTTTCAGCCTCTCCATTTGGCACCATATTTCAAACTTGAGACACCAACAATAGCTCTTGGTGCTGTTCAGGAGGAAGATTTCAGTCAATTTACATCTCCAAGATGAATACCTTCATTTTCCAGTCATAAACTCACATCCAGAGATACGATATACAAAATTCAGGGTACTCTTTAGATCTGATCATCAGTCCCTGTCACACTTTAGAACCACCTCAACATCAGTGAATTCCATCTACTAGCACAATATTCAATAAAGTACCAGATGAGTTATATTCTAGGTCAAGACGTGCAATACATTACTTCCTGTCTGCATCACTTGGGATTCCTTGTCAACAAGCACCAATCCAATATCACCCCACCCCCACAGCTTATCCACTTGGGTATGGGGTTCAAACACATGTGAACAGATTCTGCTCCCTCAAGAGCATGCCTCAAAAAAAGTATATTGGTGATTTCTGCTATTTTTTCAAAGAATTGCATTTCAGTCCATGAATTTTTTTGTGTATTGGGTCTCCTCAGTGCATCAGTGGATCTCATCATCTTCGAAACATATTTTACTCCAAAATTTGGTTTCTTTATCAAATATGTTACCTAATCATAATACTACCTCACAAATCCAGCCCTCCCCAGGATAAAATGTTATAGCTTAAAACTAGGTGACAGTGCGATCTCCCCTTGATACCAAAATTGGCACCAAATTGCATGAATTCTTCAGTTACCACTTCCACTCATGCTAAGTGGCATGCTCTCTACAAACAGAGAGGTCTGACAACATCTATACAAGCATTTTGGAAGTGTTTTACCTTAAAGCAAGTTGGAAGAGTTTCATCTTCATAGGGAAGTGTACTCCATCTCTAAATTTCGAACATTTTTTGTTCTTTCTTTCTTCGATGACAAGGTTTCTGACTTTTCAGTGTTATCACTTTGCCATCTTCACATACTTTGGTACACTTAGCACATACCGGCATGGGATATGATGGCATCCATTCACATTGCTAAAGTCATAGGTCCAGGTCTGGTGTGTGATGTAGAAAATTCATATAATATTGCTGCACAATTTCTGCTATGTTTGGATATATACAGGAAGTTTTCTGTATTATCTAATCTTAATGTCCTCTTCATAGTTATATACATGACGCTTTATTGATTGTACCTGTTAAGACTGTCATTTGACCTTTCTGCAGGCTACATTTTCTTGCAATGGATATTGTAGCATTCAGTTTGTAAGTGTCAACAATGACGCTTGAGTGCATTCTTATGTGCAATTATGGTATGTACAGTTGAAAATACATTTATATTACTGTATAGTTTCCACCAAAGTCAGATACATACAGGTAGGTTTTCTATAGATTATTTAGTTATAGCATCCACTTAATAGTTACTGTAAGCAATGCTTTGGTGATTTTACCAATATATGCAGTTAATTGGCCTTCCTAGAGGAAACTTATTATTAAAATTTATATTTTAGCATCCACTTTGTAAGTATTAATAGCGACAATTTAATACTCTAAATGTAGATGCCACATGCACCCTTTTACAGGTAATTATCAAAGTGTGTAGCTCTGCATGGACACTCAGAAGTTCATAAAGCAGGATACCTGCCATGCAACACCTGTATATATTGTCTGCTCTATTTTTGTCATACAGATTTAGACCCTCAGCAAGACCAGACTGGCATCCACTGTATGTGTTTAGCTTACTCCAGTTGTCCTTCTGTCTATACATGTCAGACTTGCATATAATAGGAATAGATGTCACTGAGCAGCAAAAATAGGGGTACTTAAAGTGAAGGCACAGAAGCACACCTTGAGTGATGAGGACATCATCAGTTTGCATGCAAGGGTTCGAACCATATCACTCGCTGGGGAGTGACATAGAGAGCAATAACAGCCTCAGTTACCATCTTGCATATCAAACATATCAAAATTATGCAACAGTTACATGGATCAATATTCCATACCCCATCCCATCCTCAAGAACTGGACAATGTCATGCCAGCCAGGATGGCCCTGTTTTGTTTTGACTGGACTCTGCCATATACCTCTGATTGCAGTGGGCCACAGCCACAATTGATCATACAGTATCAACCACCAGAATGAACTTTGTCCAGTTTCACAATTTGCAGAGTGCCACTAAGCACTTCCTGTGTACATTGCTCAGCTTAGAATCTCAGTACCCACAAACCCATTGAAATGAAACCCAGTTTATACAGCAGTGTAACCACTCAGTGCCACTTGGCACTTCCTGCATATGATACCCAGTTTATACAGGCAATCTCATTGATCAGTCTAACCTGCATATTGCCACTAGGCACTGCCTCTGGTAGCTGCAAGGCACTTCCTGTAGACAATGTCCAGTTTGTACAGGCACTCTTATGGATCAGTCTAACCTGTATAGTGCCACTAGGCACTTCCTGCATACAGTGTCCAGCTTGGTGCCTCAATATCGAAGAGATGTTGCTTCACTTGTTCTCAAATCTTTGCCATTCAAAGGGAGCCTATACTTAGCAACAGCTTCGAAGTAATGGGATCTAACTCATGAAATGCTGTGAGTGTAGTGAACCACCATCCCCACCATTCTTCTATTTTACTATGATGCATGAAGACAAAGCCTTATCGGCCTGAACTGAAGAAGTTTCTCCCTACTCCCATTAGGAGTTCTGTCCTTCTTCCTCTAGAACACCTATCTGGTATACAGTTTCAGTATCAGGTGATCATTGGCTGAAGAAAGAATCCACAGAGTTACTGACATTTGGAGCTGCTTTTACCAACTATGTTATTCTTTGCATGCTGAAATAAGGCATACCCAATATCCATCAGCAGCAGAGAGGCTGGACCCTACAACTTTTTCCTGACATTATTTTACAAAAATAAAGGTTCCTACAGGGGCTGAAAAATAAGGTCAATAACGCTAAACCGAACCTCCTAACTGTTATTATTACCATATAGTTTGAAAAACGGATAATAAATCGTTTGGGTTAGCTCATTTTTGTTATTTTATTTTTGACTTTTTTGTTTTTTAATGTTATAATGCGTTTAGTTTACTTACCGGGTCACTCAATTTTTGTCGTCCAGCCTCTCTGCTGCTACCTTGATAAAATCAAGGACCAAAGATTTTATCCAGACCTACACGATATCTAGATCGTGGATCATGTAAATTTATCGTTATAAATCCGAACGGAACAGCTTGTGCTTTTGAAAAGAAGTTTTTAAATTTAATCATGTCCATGTCCCCTGAACACCAAGTATAATAAATATTCTGCAGAATATAATTATCTACTCCATTAAACACAACCAAAATATTACAATTATCTCTGATCACCTTAGGTATTTGTGTATATCGTTGTGTAACATAAATCACGTCAGTATTTTTATGTCTACCTCGAGAAAATATTCTAGCTGGATTGGATTGTTTATCCAGCATAACATCATCGTACACTACTAAATTATTAATAAGTCCATCTAGATCATCTGCAGATGGTGCCTCATCGATATCGGTAATAAAATCAACAACATCGTTTCCATCTTCGTCCAGTATTTTTGCATTTTTATTAAAATCTTTAAGTACCCCATAACACCGCTGATCATCTACAGATGGTGCTACCAAATATAACCTATCCCACTTGAGCCATCGCATTATTAGATTAAGTAATAATTGTGTTTTACCAGATCCAGATGGACCTATTATTATCATTCTAATAGAATTCGGAAGCGCTGGATGGTGCTTTACTGGTTCTTGTTTTCGTGTCGCTGAGAAATCAATTATATCCATATAATAAATAATATGAATTTATATTGTGTTCGATGCAGAGCATTTACACCTACTGCCGAATTAACAACGATAACAACAAAAAATAAAAGACGTGCAATTACAGGTAAATGTGTAAAATGTGGCACACAAAAATATAAATTTATTTCATCAAAGACAGGTGGAGATGTAGCCGCTTCATTAGGGAAATTACCAGGAACCCCATGGGCTAAATACCCCGGTGAGAAACACCTTCCTGGATATAATTATTGTGGTCCTGGAACCCGACTTGATATCCGACTTGATGATCAGGATCAACCAAGACCAGGAGAGCATCCAGTAAATAAGATTGATCAAGCGTGTCATGTTCATGATGTTGCATATAAAAGTAAGGATTTACAACAACGACATCTCGCAGATGTAAAATTGATTCATGCGTTAAATTCTATACCTAATAAATCTCTCAGAGAAAAACTCGCTAGTTTTCTAGTAAAAACTGCTATGAAAAGTAAAATAATGCTAGGGGCTGGTAATTAATTATATAACTAATATAATGGAATCTGTTTATTATTCCCCGAGAGGATATTGGAGAGGCAAAACAGCTATTACTAAACTTTCCGAAGCAGCAAAAGTCTCACGTAATGTCGCTGCAGCGTGGTTAGCACGACAGGCAATATGGCAGATTTATCTACCACCACCTAAAAAAATTCAATATGCACATTTTGATGTCAGCGTCCCTAATGAAGTTCATCAAGCAGATATTTTATTTTTACCACACGATACTATTAAAACACGTGGACGAAAATCACGCACGTAGAAATACGCATTGACTGTCGTTGACGTTGCAAGTAGATATAAAGAAGCGGAACCATTATCAACAAAGACAGCATCTGAAGTTGCATCTGCGTTCGAGCGAATTTATCAGCGAGGACCTTTGCAATGGCCACAATTATTACAGGTTGATCCTGGTAAAGAATTTCTTGGTACAGTATCATCATTGATGAAGCGACATAACGTTAAAATCAGACGAGGACATACTGAAATTCATCGTGATCAGGCAATCGTTGAACGATTTAATAGAACACTTGCTGAGCGGTTATTTGGATATCAATACGCAAAGGAAATATCTACCGACTTTAAGTCCGGAGAGAGATCTCGTGAATGGGTTGCAAGGTTACCAAGTGTAATATCTGCGCTAAATAATGAAATTACTCGTGCAACTTCCATGAAACCTTCTAATGCGATTACAAAAAAATATATAACCCGTAGCGATAAACAACAACCTCGACCGGTATTAGGTAATGTAACTGTAAGATATTTATATGAGCCTGGGGAACTTGAGGGTGGTAAAAAAAGAGCAACCGATCCCATCTGGAGTGTTACTACACATACAATTTCTGACGTAGTTAGATCCACTGGAAGACCTGCAATCTACAGATTAGATTCTACAGCTCCTCAGCGTGGATTTGTACGTGAACAATTACAAGTAATTCCTGCGGATACACAATTACCACCACATACAATTACATAACCAGAACCTCTACGTCGATTGCATTCAAGACAGGTCAGCATCACATTATCACGTGTGTGACCTAGATCGCTATTAATTCTATCTACGGTAAATTGTCTTGGATTATTATTCGAATACTGCCATAACATCTTACAGTTACAGCTTGCACAATCATTATTCTGTTGTTGTTTTAATGTTATAATAAATTCAGCATCAATATCAAAGTCACGCTTATTTTTTTTGTCACATTGCTTATAACCCGCTAATTTTTTCTTTATTGCAGCAGGGTCGTTAGTGATTTCCTCAGTTATCACGTAATCTATAATAACCCTATGTAGTTGAGATATTCTTCTGACTCGAGAAACTGCAAGATAGACTAAATTCGACCATTCAGTCTGATCATCTAATATCCAGATATTCATATCGGAAATAGTTAATCCCAGAGATGAATGAATCATTATAGCATATCCTAACGTCCATGGAGATTTATCCATATTCAATGCACATTCAACAACATCAATAGCAACCAAAACAATATCATTCAAGACGAGATTCTGTACCCTTGGTCGAACCAAGGCACCAGGAATTTCCACTTCGATATTCTGTCGTCGAGTGTCCGCTGGGCGATAACACAAAGGTACAGGTAGATCTGAAAACTTTTCTTTGTGTAACGTAAATAATTTCTTCTGTAGTTCATCACGAACTATCTTTCTACTTGCAACTATCAAATCAGCGGGTCTCCATAAAGTCCAAAAATCACTCATCGTAGTTTCTGGAATTACTCCTCGCATTATCTCACACTGTATTTTATCTGGCTGCAGTCTGATTAATCTTTTAAGTTCTTTCAGCGGTTCATCAATGGCTCTATGGTCATCAGTTATTTCTTCATAATAATCTACATTATTCTTCAGCCATTCATGTGGAGATTGTCCAACAAAGGGTGGTGGTTGACCATGATCGCCACACATTATCACAGCAGTATTCTTTAATAACAACCATTCAAGAAATACTTTTAATACTTCTAACGACACCGTGCATATCTCGTCCCATATAATATACTTAGGTATATATTTTTCACCCATTCTCTCAGGAGTCCATGTGTCTCCGCACCATCTAAAGAAACTATGGTATGTGCATGATTTTACTCCTCGTTCTTTTATTTCCCTGGCTAATTTATGTGTAGGTGTTAAAACGATTATATCTGAATTATTATTCATAAATAAGTTAATCGCACGAGTTGTTTTACCTGAACCACCGCATCCGTTAAGATAAACAGTCTTATGTCTAGCTACAGGGTCGTATACAGATGGTGCAGATGACTTTGATGCTTGATCACTGTTTTTGTAATATTTCTCCATAATTTCAACGTCTGCAGATTCAGAATAGCTAAGTATATTTTCTTGCTTTATCCTCCATGTTCCCCATTCACCATTACCAAGTAGCGGTTTTAATAAATTCTTATACTTTTTATATATATAAAATGAATCCGTAGCAACTCTGACAGCATCATTAGGAAATCTATTTATCATCGACAATAGATTTATTGAAACATAAGCTAGCATCGAAGATCTTAAATGAGTGAACTGCGGTGAGTCGCCATCAGTATAGCTCACAATCGTACCTAGTTTGGTTTCATCTTATAAATAAGCATTACATCTGCTTACAAACGTATTTTTTTCCGTTGTATCAGCGATTATAAAGTCTAGTTCAGCATCATCCATAATCAATCTTGTACAGTGTCGTTTATAATCGTATGAACTACCTTGAGTAAACTTACCAATTATCTTTCTACCAAGATCTTTTGCAAGTTTTTCATCATCCCTGCATTTACGGTCATCTTCGTCAAGATCAAGGAATTCTTTCCTGGCATCATCAACAGGCTCTGGTAACCAAACTTGTTTCTGTGGATGATATGATATAATCGCTTCAGTTATTCTCAACGATATTAAAATTCCAGCATCAAGCATATACCTCAACAGCACTATCGGTACCCAGTATTTCTCTGAAAAATGTCTTCCAAACCAAATATAGTTGATAGGATGAAGATTTTGTGCAAACTCGAATGATTCTACACACGCAAATCCTGTTAAATCAAAATCTTGTAGGGATCCGTTTATCGAAACCTTGGTCATCTCGTGTGATGGATGTCCAAATCTCTTAAAGTATCTAGAACATTTCCCATATCCAAGAAAACTCCCAGGATAACACACTGCCATATCAACAGAGATAACGTCACTATAGTTGTATTTGGTATTCCATAATCCACCGTGTCCATATTCTATACAACTTTTCTGGACATCTTCAAGAAATTCCGATCGTGTCGGTTTCCATGAATTTTTCTCCTGAGCGAAATGGGCAGCTACTGATGAAATGGTAAAACAATTATTTAATAATTGTCTAACTTTGACATCGTCTGAAGTATATTTCAGCGCAAGATGTTCCATTTCTACATTAAGAGATTCTGTACGGTAAATATCACCATTAGGCCATACAAAATGATCGTAATAATCATATTCTGAACTTTGAAATAACCAAACGGATACAGGGTCACTTCTACTGATATTTTTGATAAAATCAAGTATATGACCATCATAAAATTTAACCGTTCTATCTCGTGGAAATATTGTTACTGCTGAGGTCCACGCATGCGAATTATGATCAATAATATCTATCGGAGCTCCATTTTTTATGTATTTTGGTTTATATAAAATCTCTCCGGTTAACGTCTTCACTGTTATTGGAAATCTTAATTTCTTTTCTAGCTCAGCGACATCTTTGATAGACGCTCCGGTATCTTTAACTGTTTCTGCCCATGTGTTTATTTTTTTACGTCTTAAATCTGTCAGGCCATTACCACGTATCGCATTTGTAAAATGTTCTGTAACTCGTTCAGCTACACAGTTTATTCTCGACAGTTTCATCGGTTTGAGATCCTTAACATCAGGTTTATCATTCAGCGGATATATTGCATATACAACTACGGTCACAGGATACCCCCGTTCATAATATGGCTTATCAATACCAGTAAGTATTCCGGGTTTGGATCTGTTATTTAAGAGAACAATATTGCTTCCCGACTGCACACGTACTGGATCACGCTTATCACGAATAATCCAGATATCGTCATCTGTCTCTACAATAAATTTTATTAAAATAAAATATTTTTGATTATCAAGGTGGTTAATAATTACTTTTCCTCGTTTGTCATTCATCACATTGAAAACATTTCCAACTCTGAATGTTGACCATGCATGAGCAGCACCATCGTCACGAAATTCTTTTTTGGCTTCACGGATACGTTTAGTTATATCTTCATTCGTTAAAGCTAGATCCTGCATCGAAACACTAAATTTATATTCTGATAGTCTGTCAAGGTCAAATTTAGCAGGGGAAGGTTCAATAATGGATAATTCCTCCATATAATTAAAACAAATATTTAAATTGAATTTTAGTATATATATAACGATTGAAACAAAGAATTACTGCCACTGGCTTAAAATTGGACATACTTCTCCTTGTAACAGAGCATGCGTGAATGAATTCTGTGGCTACCATATGCAATGTGTTAGACATGGAAGTTTAGGACCAAAACCGTGTATTCAGTGTGGTGCTGGAGTCAGAGGAAAAACTCAGTTATGTGTGAAATGCGGTGGAAAAAAATATAGAGAACTAAAACGTCATTATGACAAAAAAAATAATACATCGTTAGGTAAATCCCCTATAAAAACCGTAGAGGATTATCTGGCCAGATTTCAGAATAATGATTTAGACAAATAGTATTAGTATATAAATGGAGCAAAACGAATTTGTAGCGCATCCGATCGTCAAAAACTACGAAGCGTCTCGTGATGTTGTGATCAGGCACTGTCGATTAAAAAAACCAGTCGGTAGTGTTGATAAATTTGGTTATTTTAGATTTAGTACCAATGGAAATAAAAAAAATTATTTATCACATAGATTTGTGTTCGAGTGTTTTTTTGGATTGATTAAAGATAGATATGTAGTTGATCACATCAATGGCAATAAACTTGATAACTCAGTTCCAAATTTACGAATTGTCACGCAAAGTCAAAATTGCAAGTCAGGAAATACTGGTGGTGTACTATATGCAAGAGCTGTTAAATCTGTAAATACAGAGACTGGGGAAGAAATTATGTTTAAGTCAATTTATTCTGCTAGTAAATACTTTAAAATAGCATCACACTCAGTGAAATGCACGACAGATGGCGTTACCAAATCCGCTTTTTCGTTCAAATTTGGAACAAATTTCACATTTAAGTATATTCCTGCGGTATTAGATGATCAAGCGAAACAACTGAGGCAAGCATAAAACTTAATAAATATTGCAGTTGTCGCACTTACACTAGGAACCCACAAGCAATACATGTAACTATTTCTTAACAAAAACAGAATTATTGTATATAGTTCGACTGTCAATTTTGCCAAGGTTTTTGTTTAGCCATAATTACAGTCAAGGGTCCACCTTCACCGTCACTGCTCTCAGCTTCACTATCATTTTTGACAGAATCAGATAGCATAATCTTTCTTAATTGCATTATATGATTGTCCACGATCTTTTTTCTTTCGTACTCGTGAGACAGTTCGGATTTAACCTTTTCGATTGACTGTGCAAGAGGTGCAAATAGCTTTACCTGATCGTCGTTTACCATAGCTAGTGATTCAAGCATAGATTTGATAAATTAATTTTATAAATCTGTAGTTTGAAGGTAGTGTATATTTATTATCAAATTTTCTCTGTTGCAGTGATTCAAAATCGCATATAATTTTCTGAGGGTCGAGATTATCAGATATTTTTATTCTGTTATGTTTTAGTTTTTCAATAGCACAGATAATATCATTGATGTTTTCATGGTTCATTATATATATATATATTTATATATTTAAAATAAAAAAATATTAGCCCCCATGACTTTTTTTTTGTCAGGGGGCTGTTTTTGTGTGATATACGGTTATGAAATATATACAGATGGTTTATGATTTTGATTTCAGCACAACATATATTGTATGGTTATGAAATATATACAGATGGTTTATGATTTTGATTTTGGACGGCACAAAACACTTAGATGATTCTGTGAACATGAAATATATACAAATGGTGATGACGGGGGAATCTTGTCTACGTCCAACAGATTTTGTACACTCTCCCCCCCAATACAAAACCCCGGGGAGTGTAAAAGGTATACCCACCACAAGGGTGTTATGGTAGGAGAGTGTATTTTGTATGTTGTGGATTTCGAGGAAATGCTCCGGGTTCCCCCAATTAAATAGCATCAGTCGCCAAATGCAAGATAATATCTTTAGCATTTTTTGAGAGTCGAACATGCGAGAGTCTGTAGAGCTTCGATCTACGTCCAACCGTCTTACCACTTCGGCTATTGCTCTCTTATCAATAATACACTTAAATTTAAGTATATAAAATATTTGCATTGTCTCACAGGACTTGTATTACTAATGTAGCGTGAATTTACTTCAATTTTTCAAAATTAATAAAATAATTGCACGCATGAATTATCGTTCGTTAAGATCAAAGTACGTTAGAGCTAAAAATAACTTTACGTACTTGGTATATAAAACTGACATGAATTTAAGGTTATCAGAGTCAAAAGATGCATCAATATCCCTCTCTGTTACAAATTGCTACTTCACTAACAGCGATGCTTACAGAGAACAGATAGATCACTAAATAATTATCTTAAAACGATATATATCATGTCCGTGGAGACTGAAATACCTCGATTATAGATAACATGTATTACAAGGGAGATAATCGTTTAATTTGCTCTACAGAGAGACAGAGCAGAGTTATCGCGCTTCATTATATAATCAATTACAGTGAAAAAAATAATTTTTTTCTGCGTTTTGAGAGAAATGTATATAGAGACCTGCCAGGTGTTACAAATGTTGTGATGATTTAGACCCTCACGGAGCAAGAAATCTGACTAAAAAACAAGCAAAAATAACATAAAACAAGCAAAAATAACATAAAACAAGCAAATTTTCTCAGATCTATAATATTTTCTGAATAATGCGCTGATTGCAAAAGAATTTATTCGCTAAACGAACAGTGTTGGTGCGCAAATACGACAACTCTACGAATGTATATACAAATTAATATTAAGATTCTCTCCTCGTAGATCCAAAATGTGTCCAGACTGGTCAGCAAGTTTTGAAATTTATTCTCGACAGTAACGGATTATGTACACGTAGATAAACGGGGTTAATTGGTTCAGATACAATTAACCACCCAGGCGGAGCTTGAGGACTGAATGTATATAATATATAACCTTGCTCCGCAGTGCCACTGCGGTGGCTAGATTTCTCAAGGTCTACTTGATAGCTGCCATCAATTACATCACATACTAGATTGACTGCGATCGTTGATGTTATATTAACAATGCTTGGCGATATATGACGACCTCCAACGTATGGATCGTTGTTATGTTTAAGAATAACCGGTGGTCGGGCTATTTTTATCCACGCTGCATGTATTTTAGGGAAATATTCATCAATGACATCATTGAGTGTTTTCTTCATTTCAGCGTTATTTAAATCTGGTATTATAAATGTTTTTAATTGTTTTTCTGTTATTTTGTAATGTTTAATAAACAAATTTTTCATCATATCCCAGTTTAAATTATCATCAAGATCTATAGCACCCCTACGCTCTCTTACAGCGTGTAAAATTATATCATTAATAAACCTCAAATCTATCACAATAATGTTTAAATGTTTTATTGTTTCAATTATCTGTTGTTTTACATCTTCGCTGTAATATTGTAATAAAGAAGAAACTAAATTTCGTAGTTTATTAATTGATTGTTCGTACTCGAGTTTAATTGGGTCGGACCATAATTTTAAATTTTCTTCATTAATGTGAATTTCTTCATTAACAGATTTATGTAAGTGTACTCTTTTAATATATAATTTTTCACCATAGAGCTCTTGATAATATTCTGGTCGATCAGCGGGTACCCACGGAAATTTATTTCGATATTCTGGACGTTTTATAAATCTCTTTTCTGTTGTGAGAAATTCATTTTTGGTTGGTTCTGGAATTCCATTTGATTTTTGGTCTGGAGGAACATCAGGCCATCCTAATACTGATCTAATCGAACTTTGATAGATATCTACGAGATAATCAGGGGAATTTATTTCAATCGCCGCTGATAATGTTGGTTCGTAAACAGTAATCGCTATTTTGGATTCTTTTCCTGTAATGGATTTAATTCTGCGTTGAAATTCATCATTGGTTTGTTCTATTTCATAACTTCCCGTTGGAATACTAACTACTTGCCAATCAGGAGTTCCATCAGGTTTATTCTTATTTGCGAATACTAATGAATTATTTGGCTGTAGTCCACCAAATGATTTTGATTTAATATTAGGCCAGCTATGATAAACACGTAACTGTGCTAATGCTATTTCTTTTGCAGGAATTGCGGTTGGAAAGTTAACGCTAAATTCAGGATTAGTAGAACTTAATGAAACCATTGTAGTTCTTGACTGAGTCGTATTAGTGACGATCTGCTGAAGTAATTCCCTGTCTGTCATTATTATTATCGTTATTATTTAATTCGTCAAAATCATTAGCAATCACCTGAAACGCATCATCATAGGTTTTCATCATCATCGCAAATTCAGTATCGGATATTTCACCATCACTAACGCATGAAGAAATATACAAGGATAGTTTAGAACATGCCTCTGTCACTGTATGTAATTTAATCATATAATCGTGCAATTTAGCATTTGTACAGGTATCTATCTTTTTTGCTATAATACCGAGAACACCAGCAATAGTCGTTGATGCTGAAACAATGATGGTTATAACAGCAGGTGCTGTCATCGTCAATGTTGATAATAATAATCCTGTTCCAGCAATAACAGTAGAAACCGAGTAAACAATTACATCGATGACAACTATACGCCTTTTGTATTTTTTTATTTTTATGTTATAATAATCAATAAAATCCTTTAGTTTAGTCAGACGTTCATATACTTGATTGTATCTGTAACGTTGAACGTCGATGTAGGACTGAGGTCTTTGGTGTTGATCCATTATTGTTATATTAAGTGACTAATTGTGGTGTTTCAGCTACAAATTCCAAACACCACCAGTAAGACGTTGCGGTTATTGTTTGATCATCTGCTTCCAGTAAAATATTTCTTCAGCATCTTTATTTAACACTATAGATACAACTCCAGAGAAAGCATCAGTTGAATGACGCCACGGAAATGTTGTAGTATAAATTTTAAACTTTGCAGAGCTAAAGATAGACAGTCTATACACACCAGTAACTTTTGCGATATATTTAATAGTGTTATTTTGCTGTGACCATGTTGTTAATCCTGATGCTACTGTGTACACGACATTGACGATCTGATTGTGAGGAATTTTAATCAGATTAGTTTTTTGAACAATATTAGGTATTCCACTAACAATATCATTGAGTTTCATGTTAACGTCGGCTAGTTTTATGTTAACGGTTGGTGGATCACCAAAAAAATCTTTAATGGGTTTGTTTATGTTTCTACGAAAATTTAAAAACGTTTCCACGTGTTTAGTAAAAGTACCATTGAGTGTGGTCATTTCGGTATTGATTGTTTTTAGCAAAGTTGTCGTAGAAATGTTGCTATCGTCTACATATTTCTTCGTTGCAGCGTCAAAATCAGATTCTGGTGTTCTAAGATTATTAATACCATTATTATTCATATTGAGAAATGCACGCATTATACCACCGTTGACTAACACGTATTTAGATTCTTGATCATCGACATATTTTTTTGTTGCGGCGTCTGTATCTACGGTTGGATTTCCAAGGTCTATAATTTTATTTTGATTCATAATAATGCTACCCCTGAATGAATCACCAGCTTGCTTGATAAATCGTTAACTGACTTACCAGAATCTTGTATTTTACCCTGATCGGAGAAAATAACGATATTATTAACAACTGCGGTAGGAATTCGTACGAGTACATCTGTCAGTTGTATGTTACTCGTTTTTAATCGTCCTTGTTTATCCTGAAAAACAACGACTTCATTTTGATCCACACTTGTAATATTTAATAAATCGTCAATCTCATTTCTGAGTTGATCAAGAGTTGCGTATTTAGATAAATCAGCTTGCTTCTGAGCTTTGCGAGTAGATCTTCCGTAAATATCTACCATTATATTTATTAGTATCCGTTTAAATGTGACAATGTGGTATATTCATGCACGACTTTATGAGGTGGTTTTGTTGATTTTGATATAGCATCAAGTACATTAAGTACTTCACGACCACATATTGGTGGATCAGCTAGTGTTTGTGTTGGTAACGTTGAATACCAAATTGGAGCAATATTATTGCTGACATAATGAAGAAATTCCTTAGGTGGCACTAATCCATATGAATCGAAATAAATAATTCCACGTGGATCAATTGCATATCCAACCCAATGCGTGCCTGGTCCAGAGTTTTTATCGAGATTAATAATACCAGTTTCAATATTATTCGGTTGTTTTGGTAATTGATCGCGCATAAAAACACCTCTGAAGTTTTTTATTTTTAGTTTTTTAGCAGCATTAAGTAAATCAAAATTGGACATAGGCCGTATCAGTAAACTGTCCCGAGAAGTCTTAGACCCTTTCCGTACCATGAATATGGGGTCCCTGGTAATCTTAGACCTCTTCCCTTTTTTTTAATTCCCTGTCCGGTTGCTTTCTTTAATGCCATTCCAGCAGCGGTTCCAACAGCACCTAATGCAGCTGCTTTTGCAACAGCTGGGGCTGCAGCGGCTATTAATGCTGGTATAGCTGCGAGAAGTGGAAATATAGCACCCGTCTTAGCAATATCTTTGATGGCACCCGCAGAAAGATTAAGTTTTATACCTTTATTTGATTTCTTGGCTTCATTGAAGTTTCTGAATTGACGCTCGGTCAACGATAATTTATTTGAACCGCTCATCTGTTCTTTTTTTAGCGATATTTTTATTCCACAGTTATTTTTTGATGCTGATTGTAGCCTTTTAATCTGACCAGGAGTCAGGTAACACTAGCGTGATGATATGACATTATAATTATTATCCTGATTTTAAATCAAGGTGATCTAATTACGTGTTACATATTTTCTACTGGGGCATCAACGACTCTCATTCGTCCACCAACACCTTCAAGTAACATCGATTTATCGCTGAGGATAACGGCGATTGCACTGTAATTAGGGATATCTACAATGTTTCTATTAACACGAGTTCGAAAATGTATATCAACAACAGATTGTCTGAATAAATCTAAATGTTCCAGCGAAAAGTAATAAATCGGATATAAGGTTGTAAAATCCAATTGTGATATTTGTAAACCAGTATCAATGTTCTGATCACGCCCCATAAACAACATAAGACGATGATATGCACGTGCTACATGATTATTTTCAAAATTTAGCAATATTTCTTCAGAAGGTTCTTGATGTCCATTTATTCTTAACGAAACCTCAGAAACACCAAGTTTGTCAAAGATCATTAAACTTTTTGTTTGATTACTTACACGTGTATTATCCTGAAGCGCAATAAATATATGTCGTGGTGCGGCCATTCCCTGTTGAGAGGCTATTTGCCATGTAAATAAACCATTAATTGCACTCTGAACAGCATCTGTGGTCATTGTTAACCATGATAACGCTGATTTACCACCTTGACTCATAAAAGCAAGTAACCGATATTCTTCAGGTATTGTTGGAGTCATCACTGGCATCCACAATGAAAGTTTGGTTAATACTACTTTACCATGAAGTGCTCTAGTCGCAGCATCATCAGCACCTGCAACATGCCATATTGCATCATCGTCTGTAGCCTTTCGTACAAGTACAACCGTATGTTTGACTCCAAAAATGACTTTTCTGATATTTCTGCAAAATCCAAATATGTGTGAAAGGAATTGCACATGAAAACATTCTATCTTTCAACATTGTTTTACGTGATGCAAATCCTAAGTTGAAATTTGCGTTCATTGATAATACTGCGGGGCCATCAGCAGCTCCTCCTGCAGCTCTTACGTTACCTATTGTTACATTTTTGTAATCCGGGTGATCAGAAGTGTCCTTTACAAACATCATTGATGGACCAGCTGATCTTGAATAATCATCGCTGTATAGTGCTAGACCCAATATTGTTGTAGCAACATCAACGTCCTTCTGAATTGATTCAATATTTTTACCATCAATCATATAAGTGGCGCTGTCAAATAACGCCATAATACCATTATTAACAAAACCAAAAGCAACATTATTATTGTATTCAGTATCATCCGCTTTATAAATTTTACCTTCTACTTCAATAAAAGCCTCAGCGGGTAGGAAATACCTACTTGTATCCTAAACTTGTAGTTCAATTCGTCCACGCTGATTTGGAATTCGAGTGTCATAAGAATAATATTGATAATCACGCACAGACTCATCCTTGAGTACTGGTGCATCCATGTCGAACGCTGGATCAGATATACGTTTGAACATCTTTATTATAATTATTATCGTCTAAAACGAAGACCACTTCCTGCTATCAGACTAGCGGTTATATTTTTTTCTTTTTCTGATAATGGTACATCAGCCAACTCTGCTAGTTTTTGATTAGCAGCTTGATTTATTATTTTACTAATATTTGCAGGCATTACTTCAGTGCTAGGTAATTTTACAGGTTGAGGTCGGACCGCAGGTCTGCGTATTAATCGTGTTAGTCTATCCTTGATCGCTGAGAATGCTTTACTAGCAACATTACCAACAGCACCAATACCTTTTTCACGAACAACATCAATAGCTTTCATCCCCAGTTGCTTTGCAATCGGTATTGCTTTTGGGGCTATCCTTCTAAACAGACCCTGAACAATATCGCCTAGTCCATCTCCGTAGGTTGTTTTGTATACTGGTAATCGTGAATTTATTACCCTGACCATGGTTGGTCCACGCTGAGTACTATGTACGATCATTTTATTATAGTAGCTGTATTTAATTACATACTCAATCCAGTGACTTAGTCACTATGGTAGTCATCGGCGATTTCATTAATGAGGGACCGATATACATTAATATCCATAATTCCACCTGTAAATAATCGTTTACAAATATCAGCTGCTTCATTAATGATTTCTGGGGAATTATTACCAGCTCGTTTTCCTCCAATGAGGATTTCTAGTCGATCAACATCAGCAAGGACGTTATTAGGACAAGTAATAAGGCCACTCCCTAAACCACTTCCAGTTGCGCCAGGATCTTGATATTCTTCCTCTGTTATTTTGACTAGTTGTTGTGGTGATGGTTCTTCTTCTTCTTGTTGTAGTTCTTGTTGTTGTCATTGTAGTCGTGGTACTGGTTGCTGTAGTGATGGTAAATTGAGTTGTGGTGATGATATTGGTGATAATTCAAATTGTCGTGATATTCGCTCAAATGGTTTTGGAGATTGTTGCCTTTTACGTTTTTTTCTTTCCATTCCTTCTTCTTGTTTTCTTAATTGAATTAAATTATTAATTTCCCTAACATATTTCTGATATAATGGATCATCAGTTCTAGCTTGTTGAACATTCATGCGTATGCGATATAATGATTTTTGCCATTGTTCACGGTTTTTAATATTTTTAGCGTATTCAGGTTTCATTAATTTATCTCTTCAACTAAAACCATCCACAGCAAATTCAGCCAATTGTTGTAGGTTTTCAATGTTGTTAATTGTTTTAATAGTTTCTTCATTAAATTTATTTAACAGTTCAGCATTAATTATAGAGCCTACTGATTTTGGTTCAGGGGCTAGTGCTTCAGCGCCTTCAGGTATTTGTTGTATTGGTTGAGCAGCAGCTATTTCTGCTGGAAGTCCACGTAAAATCTCTTTTGTCTGTTTTGTTCTTTTTGCTATTTTTCCAGTTGCTTCAGGGGAAGAAGACCTTTAGTGGTCTCTGTAATAGGTTTAAATAATTGTTTTGTATCCTCTTCAGATTCAACTTGAGATTCCTGACGTGATTGTAGTTGTTGCTTGACTAAATCACGGACGGGTAGATATTTTCTAATTGCCTCTAGTCGCTCTCGAGCTAATTTAGCTGAATGTGGTTCACCGATATTCATTTGTTAATAATATTTATAATGGTTGTTTAATTTATAGCAGCAGAGAGGCTGGACGACAAAAATTGAGTGACCCGGTAAGTAAACTAAATGCATTATAACATTAAAAAACTAAAAAGTCAAAAATAAAATAACAAAAATGAGCTAACCCAAACGATTTATTATCCGTTTTTCAAACTATATGGTAATACTAAAAGTTAGGAGGTTCGGTTTAGCGTTATTGACCTTATTTTTCAGCTCTGTAGAAACCTTTATTTTTGTAAAATAATGTCAGGAAAAAGTTGTAGGGTCCAGCCTCTCTGCTGCTCCACCTAGTGTTTACTAGTGCCAATAAAGAAAACTATTATTATTGTGAAAGAAGTAAACTTGCAGATGGTGTCAAATTACTGATTTTCTTTATGCAGATTAATCAGTTTAGCCTCTAGACTGATCACAGTAAAGGGTTTAATGATTTACAAGGTTTTTTCTTATTTGAGTTATCATATTTATAATCTTTCACCATGGCAAACCATTCAGGCCTGGGCTTAACATTGTTTCTTTTTATCTTTTAGTGCAATATATTAACATTTTATGTAAATATTTATCATAAGTTTTTTATTCTCAGTTTTAATATCTTTAAATTTCTTGGAAAATATCTTTTAATCAGTATTGTGCAGTCAGTATTGTGCTGACATGCCTTTAAATTCTCTTCATACATACATACATACGTACATACATCCATACATACATACATACATACATACTGTTACATGTAGGCTCGTATAAAAGTAACAAAAGAAAAGAGTGAAGCCAACAAGCTTTGTAAGTTTTAACAAAATAATTTATTTCCCTAGAAAACAAGATAAATTATATGAAATAGGACTTACGGTTTGTGAATATAATCCAAAAATTAATCCTAGAATTGAAAAATATGAGTCCTATCACTAAACAGTTCTAATTGAATCCAGGTTCGAATCTCTATGAAGTTCAAATATGGAAGACGATGACGTCAGATGAGGTCATTGTACTGATGGCAACAGTTCCTTGTTGAATCACAATTTATAATGTTCTGTTTAGAATTCCAGAATAAATTTCCACTGAATGTCTTTGACCCAGAATTTTTTTATGAAGAAGAGCACTTGTGTAGTTTTCTAGAGAATTATTAAATCCAAAAAAATAGATAAACTTTACAACAAACTGGCATCAACATCAAAACACCTCAAGCTCTAAAGGTGTAGGAATATGACTGCCTAAATCTACTGGAAACATCTGTTTTAACCCACAATTTTAGATCACATGGTGGCTCATGTGACAGGGCTACATGATCACTAATTTGAACAGCGCAGTAAAAAAAAATGCCATTTAGCACGTAACTTAGAATAGCCCTATCTAAGAATCAGATTCTCACGCTAGAAATAAATAAAAAGGAAAGGCAGTTTACAACTTAGCTAACGCATGGGCCGAACATGACCTTGGTAATAGCCAGTCGTTTTCATTCAATGTTTACAAAATTGGAACCAAGGTTAAGAACTAAGTTAGATAAAAATAAAAATGAAGCAAACATTTCCGTTTTACACAGGTCAAAACAGAAGACTAAATTTACTGTAAAAAATATAAAATCCAGTAAAAATATTATTCTTACAATAAAATGTAATGAAACACAAATAAAAAAAAAGAATTTAAAACTAACAAACAAGCAATCTAATTACATATACATAACAATACATACATATAATGTGTATGATCTTTATATTATAAACTTTTAACAAGAACTAGCTTTAAAAGAGAAGAATGTTGGTATTGGCTGATGCTTAATGAAGTTGTTGAAGGTTACAAGTAAATTTTAAAATTTGTTTTTAAGTTTATTAATATGTAGCACCCGAGATGTTTTACTGACAGAAACTTTGTGTTGTCCTAGTTTTATTGATGTAACTGGTTTTATAGCTCCATAAAAGTGATTATGATACATTTCAATAAAAGTCACCGACTTTGTGAAAAGTCATTTGGAGCATAGTGACAAGATAAATGAGTTATGATCTGTGATATTTATGTTCAAGTTTTATAAACAAATATTAATGATTTTTTTTAAAAAACACCAATGGATAATTTGTAGCAATGACCTTCATTTTCATCTTGAAGATTGTTAGATCCATACATGACTTGCACCTTACTGCTTGAAGTTGTGAATGTGATTCCCTACTTTTTCAGGAAATCAGGAAGACATTGGCAAAGGAGGCAAGTGATCCATATCATGAAACAGCAGACTGCTTCATCCTGGCAATTCTTAGTCATGGGACTAAGGCTGGAATCTATGGTGTTGATGGAGAAGTCGTGTCTGTAGAGGACATTAAGAAAACATTTGCATCTAATTCATGTCCAAACCTGGCAGGAAAACCCAAGATCTTCTTCATACAGGCATGTCAAGGAGGTACTGAAAAAATACTTCATTGACTTGATAACTATAGTCTTTAATGTTTGCTGGGTGCATGTATTGTATGTTTGCTGAGAGTGTAATCATATATTATAGTGATACAGATATGTATTACTTACATGTGGTCCATAAGCATACATATTGTCAAAAACGTAGAATTGAAGATCTTTAGTTAGCGCAAAAATTAATTTGTAATATGCTGTTCATTTTTAAAATTGATAATATCCTGGAGAGGGCTTGCTCTTGTGGAAATTCTGAGCAAATAATAGCATTTCCCAGAAGTTCAAACTTAATGTATATTGACTCTATTGATGGGATCCTTTACAACTCTCAGTTATATTTTAGAAGTTTTGATATTGGTCATGTGCTTTGCCCCAGTACCAAGCCAAGAGTATTGATCATCTTAGAGGAAAGAGTCAACCTGGTGGCTTCATCAGAATTCATTATAGGTTTTGTTGACTTTTTTTTGCCAGTGGTGCAGAAAGAACATTTTATGGCCCACATGGAGCATTGTCAAAATAATCTCTATAAATTTTTTACGTCTCCATGTCCATCATGTTGCTGGTTTGAATTTAGCTCCATAACATGCATTTTATAGATGTACATTTGACTACCAAACACTGATAGGGTTTTAGCTAGACTGGTTACACTGTGCTCATACATCTTCAGAATATACCAGTCGTAAGGCTGTTTTGACATCTAGGTCATCTAAACTTTAGTCCATTGTCTCTTTAGTTCATGAGCACATAGACTGGATCCTACCTCACTTCACTTATCACAAGTTGAAATCCAATCAGAAATGAGGGAGAAAAAACTAGGCTGTGTATGGTGGCTCATATGCACTTCATTATGACATCATCATTGTGATGTCTGCCATCTGTTACCTTGTAACATCATCAGCTTTGTAGTTCACTGCATATAAAGAATTCCTTACACTTTCCTCCAACTAATTTAGGCAAAATTGTCACATTCTGCACTAAAGCCATGATTGTAGAAAAATACTGCAGTCCGAATTAAGTGTGATGTACTTATCAGTTTAAGCATATGGCTTCCTTCATGTACCACCAGCTTTTATAGCTTTGTACCAGTGGTATTAGCATACCAAAGGGAGGTAACTTACTGTATGGCACATGTAGTTGCACTGTTCCATGTTACCTGCTTTGTATTTAATGCAATGATAAGTGATAACCAATCTCACTATACGTGAATATATGTCTTTACAAGGCATGTTTCACAGCCATGCTGGCAACATTTTTTGGCAGAAATTCACCCAAATTAGAATAAATGATACTGTCTAATGGAGCTTGTCTTGAGATGCTTCACTCACTTTGTGCAATCCACCATTGGAACCAAATGAAATGATCTCTTTGTAATAATGTCAGTGGCACAGTCAACCTGGTTTGCTACAACCATCGTGAAATTTTGTTGATGTAAAAATCTGTACAGTAGAATGAAGTCAAGGTTATTTTAAAATTACGAAACTATAGATATACATTTGTAGTGATTCTTATTTGCATGTCATGATATGTTTGCTTTGAAATATGATTCAGCTTGCTAGTCAAAACAATTTTTCAGTGTAAACAAAAAATATTAGCACTGAGAAATGATAGCAGCATACTCCCTTTCACAAGAGTAAATCACCCAGAGTAAATTCAATTCACTGTAAAAATTGGAGAAACAGTTATAACTTTCTCTGCATTAAGCGTAAGTATTTTCATAAGCAGGCCATCATAAACATCTAATTTTGCTGTGAATAAAATGGTGCATAGCCATTTCAGTTGAAAAATAAAAAAAAGTAATAAAAAACATTTGTGGGGTTACACTGAAATGTTCTCCAGCAAAATTAACTGGAAATGTCCCCATGTGTTTGACCCAAACACAGCTCGCTCAGCTTAATGCCGCCAAACACGGTAACACCTCAGTGACATTAAAATATCCAAATCAGAGTTAACAAAGATGCAAAAGACTGGAGGAATATTTCAGGTTGCCCACCCCCTGCTCTCATTTTAGGAAGTCAGCAGGGTGAGGCTTCGTTAGGAGTGTGCATTGCACATCAGTCTTCTGGTGGTGAATGCCATAGTGATTGCATTTCAGTTGTGATTGGATATGCTGTCCAGAAAGGGTCTATTCACTTTGCCGTGGTACACTACATAAAAAGGCAAAGGGGAACCAAATCCTTGATATCTGCAGTCTGGTTTGGTATTTTCTGATCATTTTCATCATTGTCAAATCCACATCCAAGTTTGCCCCATCTCAGGTAGACTTGGTCTTCTAGCACACTCATTGTGCTGATGGAATTAGCTAATGAAAACCAAATGGTCTCTTCACTTCTCAGTATTCAGATGAATCTGTGCTCACTGGTGTTTACCACTCATAGATCTATTTGTCACAAGTTGGAATGCAGGCTACCAACAATTGTCACTCCAGTCCCATATCCAAAGACCTGGGGAGTTGTGCTCTTCCCAGGAACTGGAATGGTCTAAATACATTTGCATTCCCTTCAACTCCTCTGATCCCCAAAGTCTTGCAAAATGCAAGGTATCAGTGTCCTATATGGTTCAGAATGCTCACCTCCAGTGGGCAGAATCATGGAGCATGATCAGTTGAATATAGCAGTGGAAATTCTCAGGAAAGTCTTTGCATATGATTATACGACTTTCTTAGTGCCAACCTTTTAGTACACATGATTCTGTAAAAATTGTTTGACCCAAGCACATGAATTCTAGTATGACTGTTTCTATTGAGGTGTTTAGATTTTCTGTGTTAACTTTTGTTTTACATCATGATGCAAAAGACTATGTATTTGGCTGCATCAGATTAAATTTGTTAAGAATTTTTCTGTTTTAAGTGGATGACCTTATTAGATTTTCACTTTTTGAAGAATTTATATATATTTGAAATAAACTTTTTTCATTTTTGGACTTAAGTTTTTTAGAGGGATAACAGAGAAAACACTACACCCAAGCAAGTTTGGAATGACTTAAGTGCATATTGAGATGATTTATTTAAATTTGTTGCATCATATTTTCAGACTTTTTAGACTTAATGCTTAAACTATTTGTCTTCAGTAAAGGCATATGTGTTTTACAAATACAGACCTATTTAAAAATATGTTAGCATGTTTTCAGCAGAATTGGGCATGTCATGCATTTCTACATAGATATTTTAGCAGGATAAAATGTTCTTTCTATTTGCCTAATTTGTCTAAATTAATTATGGAACATACTGAGGCATCTAAACCTGTTTGAACTCATTGTACTTTTCATATACACAATATCATATTTAAGCAATAGTTCACATCCCCTCCAAACTTTGAAGTATTTCGAAAACTAACCAGTTGCTTACATAGCTGAATGATTTTGAATATGTTGCAAAATTGGATAAAAATTATTGAGTCAGTGTGACTATACCTAGATAATATTTGCATTGAGTATCCCACAAAAATTTTTTGATAAAATACTGATTCCCAAATACACATTGCAGTGTACTAATTATTTCTTGACTGATTTACTTTGGTGAAACATTTATTTTATTCCAATTTCTATCAATAATGCCATTCTCTGTGAATGTGTTTTACACCATTGTTAGGAAAGTCTCATTTCAGCATGCCATGTCAGAATTTGGCACAATATTAATAGTCAATTTAGGACGTTGTGCTAATAATAACATGGTTAAGAGGAAAACAACTGATCCAGACGAGGATAGTACTGGTGAGATAGGTTGTGTGTCAATCTGGTGACTGTAATCAGGAATTTCATTTTGAAAAACTGCACTTGCCCTCTCCTAAATTCTTACTATTAGGCACTTGTCCAATAGAAAATATACTAGTTCAGGGAATCAGGCTATCTAATTTGTACACCTTTGAGAGTTCGAACAGGAGTGTCAATGTATGGATAGTGTGTATCACTTTATAGCATGGAATCAGCAGCCTACTAAAACTCAATTTTAAAAAAACTGCACCTTATTTGGAAATCAGCAGGAAATTTGCAGCCTGCAGAAATCGTCTGTAAGAAAACAGTTTTTGTTCATAAGAATAAATCTATAGTGAAATAGCTTGTTTAAAGTAATACTTTAGCAGGATTTCATTACTGGTATTTGGAAAAAATAAATATTTTTTGCCTGTGGTACATGCGTGTAGCTATTTTTCCAGTGTAAATTCTAAAATAGTATCAAGACCTTGAATGCACAAGTTAATCTCAGCTTCCAATATTTTATCAACTTGCATAGCATTTTAAAATATTTCCTCAGAAGTACTTACAAATGACAATAAAATTAATAAATGCATAGGAATTTCACTTAAGCGTGTGTCAGTACAGTGTTAGAAATCGGCATACATCTCATGCCAGGTGAGCAAGATAAGATCAGCTCAGGTCTCTTGTACAAAGATGCTGCATAAACCTCTTCTAGCATTAAAACTTCTTTGGAATTCAGAATAATTGTTTGGCAATTATTGTAAACAATCTTTGGGACCAGTAACAATTTTCAGTTATTTTTCTTTGTTTATGGTTTCTGTTATTTTTGTTACCAATGGGATTTTTTAATGAATCTCCAACAATGGAGACAAGATCTTCAACATTTTATACAGTATAGGAAATACTTTGATATGAAACAATATTTCAAGCCCTTAATGTCAATTTGTCAGACTGTTCGGCTTCAGAACAGTTGGTCTTGACATGAGAATCATCAAAGCTCTTTTTCTATATTGAATTTTTTGAATGTCTTAAAATTTATTTGTTCCTGGGGCCCTGGCTTTTTCTACTTTTTCTTACATTTTTTGTCACCCTCCCTATTTTTCCCTCATTTTCCCAAATTCTACTATCCCTGGGTTTTTTTAATATTCAATTTATGTTGAAATGGTTGAATTGAAGCTCATTTTCTATATCAGATTTTTTATTGTCTTTGTAAATGAAAATATACTTGCAGTTTAAAATTCAGTCCTTCTAGTGGCCCTTGTTTTTCCTATTTTTCCTACTTTTTCCTTGCTTTTTTTAGAGACTCCCTATTTTTTCCTACTTTTTCCAAAATGGTCCCACCATCCCTACACATTGGGGTATAGTCTCTGTGGTGTGGAGCAGGGTGTTAAGAGTTATTTACCGTGTTTGGTCATTTCACCATGTATTGAGGTTATATGACTTCAAATAAAGCACTGCCAAGATTATATGTTGTAATTAATTAAAACTGATACGATTACCGAAATTAATATAATTATGAATAAGTACAAATATTTAATCAACTGCCACTAGCACAGGCAATCTAAAAAAATTTTTCTAAAATAGCACTAAAGACAGTCCAAAAGATTGTAAAGATATTTTTAAACAGACCCTCTAAATGGACATGATAGCACATGCAGAGGACTTCACATCATTGCAGTAATCTATTCAAACCTTAGTGGTTATCTATTCAAACCATGATAGTTGTTACTAATGTTATGGATGAGTAACCTCAATTTAAACTACATCTTTAAGGGGACAGTCAAAACTAAATGTAAATCTTTTGGACCTTGTCGATTATGGTGATATTTTGGGAATGACAAACAAATTGATTGGCAGTTGATTCAATATTTTTACCTATTTGTAAAAACAATAGTCTATGTTCACCTATCAGTTGCAATGAATTACAATTTGTAGTTTCATTTCTGCTCATTTGAAATCATGTTGCCAAAGTTCATAGTGTAATTAACAAAATGAGCACGTGCAACTTAAGAACACCGATAAAGCAAACTGGTCTGCAGAGGTAGTTGGTATGTAAGAGTATACTATTGTTCCGGTTTACAAAGGTAAGCGAAGCTAATATTTTATTTTTCAGTTATATTTCATACATTTTTACTATTTAAAAATAACAAAACAACAATGTCCCCTACTTTTTCCCTACTTCTTTTTAAAATTAGCCTTACTTTATCCCTACTTTTTTCACAAATGGTTGCTGGAAAGATGAATAATTTGACGTAGTAAAGGAGACCATTGGAGGTTGGCATCTAGTGTTGGAAAATTCACCAGCATTTCTTGTAATCTCCAGCATTTTTCTTTAGAGCTTATAACATGCATGTTTGGATATTCAAATTTATCTAGTGTAACAGAATGCACAGTGATTTTAGAATTTCTTCATATATAATATGTTTTGAATCTCCAGACCATAAATATACCCAATCATTAAATCATCATTAATTAATCCTTAAGGCTGATCCAGTAAAATATACTTTGGACCCAGGAATGCACTTTTAATTTGGAGTAGTCACCCATAAAAAGCAATTAAAATCTTTTATCATTTTCATATGAACTCTCTGAGTAATCAGAGTACCCGAGCATATATTTTTTAAAAAGTGCCTTCCCAAAGTACAGTATATGTTTAATTGGAACAACCCAAATTATTTTTTGGTTTCTATTTTTGTGTTACAAGAAGATAAAGATTTGGGAGAAGCAACAAGCACCAGATCAGATACTTCAGATGTCATGGACAGCATGAAGGGTATGCGCCTCGATGAACCTGATGCCAGCAATGAATCAAGTGAGAACAGAATTGCAATGATGCGGGATATGTTGATTGCTTCTGCTACACATCCAGGTACACTCTGTAGTCAAACTGATATTTTTTAAGCATATTCTTTGATTATACACATTAGAAAATAACCTCCACAAAGATAATATCATTTAACAAAATAAAACCAAGATGTAATTCATCTTTTCCCAGAATTCAGCATTTATAGAATATAGAGATCATTTCATAGTTATTACTTAGTTCAGGCATTGTTAGAACCCAAGGAAAGATTTTGAGACCAAAACATATGCCCTACTACAGGGTTCACATTCTGTCCAGAGCATTCTAACAAACATTTGAACTATTGTTGGAATATAAGATATGAATTTGAGATGAAAGGCTGTGCCCTACTGCACAGGGAAAGAGCACAAGACCAAAGATAGTGTCCTACCATATAGTTCAGATTATGACTAGAGTGTTCCAACAAACATTTGAACATGGGGAAGTAATTTGAGACCAAAGGCAATGTACTACTGCAGGGTTCAGGTTCTGTCTAGAGTATTCAAACAAATTATTGGAAGTATTGTTAGAACATATGGAGGAGTCTGAGACCAAAGGTAAAGTTCCAGTATTCAGATTCTGTTTTGCGTGTTTCAATAAAGAATTAAACTTAGTCAAATATGTTATATATTTCCTATTTTATCAGTGGTTGTTCATTATCTTTATTGTTATGCACTTCTGTGCAGTACTGTCCAGTAATTATGAAAAAGAAACAGGAAAGTGGGTAAAAAGGTGTTTTGCTGATCCATAATTGAGATGCTGCAATTTACTATAATAATAGCTTGCCTGAAAAGTGGCATTTTTTGTCCATGATTCTATACCTACTCATTGGAAGCCACATTCATTATAAATATGGCATAGTGTACATCTTTAGGATATACAGGTACATGTAAAACTTGAAGATGGTGGCCACTTGCCACTATAAGACTCTTTGATAGAATCTTTACTTTTACGTACAAGCTGGGTTTTTCTGTTGTGTCATTGACTAAGATAACATGAAATGGAAGTTTATGAATATTTTAACACTCTTGTACATGTAGGTTTCATTTCCCTGAGGAATACCTTGTATGGCTCCTGGTTTATTCAAGCTGTGATATGGGTGTTTCAGAGATATGCTCATAAGGAAGAATTTTCCAGTCTCATGAAGAAGGTAAGTAGAGTTTATATATATATATATATATATATATATATATATATATATATATAAAGAGTTACTTCATCAGTTGCTGTCTTTTCTTCTGTGCTTTTTGTCTTTCCTTTCTTTAATTGATCATTTTTAATAATAATAATAATAATAATAATAATAATAATAATAATAATAATAATAAAGACTGTTTTTAGAGGGTGATTCAGTTAGTTACAAATGAGGAACTAATGTATATTGAGGCCGTCTATTATGTACTTATAAGATACAAGCTAATAATATTTTCACAGACACACACAGACGCACACACAAACAGAGTATATAAACAACTATTCATATCCAAAATGTGACCGATTGGTTGTTAAGTCATAATATTGACACTTTACAAATATACATATTCATACTACTGTGCATTCGCTATTTTTCATTTGTACCAGTTTTTATCAATTTCATGGTTGCTAGAAACTATGAAGTTAAAGGCTAAACAAAAATTATCCTTCTGTGGACACTATCGGATCTCTTCCCCAATACATGAATCTGGGCTGGACAAATCTGCTTTCCTGACATCCAGGACAAGCTCAAAATCAGCTCTGGCAAGCTTTAGATTGCAAAGTGCAATAAATCATTACAACATTGAGAGAGAAAGGTAGTGTTGAGTTCATTATGCTTTATGTTCTGATAAATCAGATTTAAATTACAGTTTCTTCTTTAAATACCCAAAAATTGCCTGCTGACCTAGATGGCAGTCAGGCATAGTGATCTCCCATTAGGTATAAGGATTGGAAGCATAACCTGCAAACCTGTCAGTTACTACTTCTGCTTGTGCCAAGAAGCATGATGTCATCATGAGAGACCTTGCAAAAGCCAGAATCTACTTGGAAGGTATCCCATTACAAGTTGGAGGAGTTTTTCACTTCTAAGGAAAGTATACTCCATCTATATTTCTAACTTTTTCTCTTCCTATGCAAAGCTCGGTCTTTACAATTTTCTTCACTTTGTCATCATCACACATTTAGGCACCTGCACAGGGAGCCTAAGTGACTTCACATTAAGTTCAGGCTATAATTATTTATGTACATGCAGGTCTGTAGTCCTTATAGAAAACTCCTAATATATGTGTAGTTCCATTACGAATGGGTACATATCAGTGAGTTTCTTTACCAAGGTATTTGTAGCATCTGGGTGCCAAGCATCGATGATTTTACATGTACAGGCAGTCATTAGGCCTTTTTCCCTACAGGTAAATTGTATCAAAATGGATATTATTGCAAACTACTTTTTAAGAATATAATAACGGTGCCTCAGTTCCTTTTTATGTGCATTTTTTTGTGTGTGTAATATAGAAACTTGTATATATTACCATTTTGCCTCCACTTTGTTCAGACAAGTATGGGTAAGCTTTCTATACATGTTTTACTCACTCACATCCTGCTCATGCATGTTTCTGTAGGAGATGCTTGAGTGATGTTTATCTGCATAGACAGTCCATCATATTTAAGAGTACTAAGCCACATGCACAGGTAGCCTATGCAACTTCACTAGATAGGTTCAGGCTATAGTATTTTTATATGCATGCATGTCTTTATGTCTTTAAGAAACTCTTTATATATGTATAATTCCACTATTACCGGTACATACAGGTGAGTTTTCTTTACCTTGGCATCCTTAGTGTTGGGATGTCATGGTTCAGTGATTCTACCTGTATATGCCATCCATGATCTTCCTTTCAGGTAGTATTGTAATTAAGATATCTGCTATCGCTATTTTCCTGGTAACCTTCAGTTGGTATAGCTCAACACCCACTCTAAATTCAGCAAAACAGGTACAGGCCCACAGGTATATATTTGTCCCTATAGGTGGCATTGTCATTATATTTTACCTGTATGCTTCATTGCTTTATTAGACTGTATGTTATCAATTTCTGGGTCAACCTTGTACGACTTAGCTCTGCACTGACATTGCATTCAAAGACAGGTGCAGGGCTACAGTTTTATATGTTCTGCTCTATTTGTCTTACAGATTAGAGCTATGGGCAAAGCGTAGAAAAGCTCAGCTAAGGACGAAGACATTGTAAGTCTGCATACTGACCTTTCCTCAGTATGAGAATCTCTAGCAAACAAGGGAGATAAGTCGAATCTTACCTTTCAGCCACAAAGCTCTGGATATCAACATGATCCAAACAGCCCTGGCACCTAAGTCACCTCCACAGGACTCAACATTATTGGCGACTCCTATCAGCCTTGCCTCCTCAGGGTTCGACCCTATTTCTATTACAGAACTGCGAAGGACAGAGCTAAACAACAGCCATGTTCATCTTGCTCAGCTGATACATGGACTGGTTACATTGATAAATTATCCCATAACCTTTTAGATCCTGATGACATCCTCCCCACACCGATGGCCTATTTCTGTTTTGACTGACCTTGGCCATATACTAGAGATCATGAGGGGCCAAAACAACAACTAATACAGGCTCAGTCACCAGACAACAGCCTGGCTTCCAGTTTGTCAAACCTGATCTATGCAGTGTTTTACAGGGACCACTCTGACCCATATTCTGCTTTGAGACACTCATTTGTTATGATGTCCAGCTTAGTTTCTCAAATTCCAACAGATGTCACTTCACAATTTCTCGACAATCTACCACGAGATGAGACTAATCAGCAATCTCTTGGAAGTCACAGTTTCAATTCAAGGTGCTCTATGAGTTTAGTGAGCAGCAGACCTCATCACTCTTCGCCAGCTAAGTCTCGGGCATTACAGGATACTTTAGCCTTACCTCATGCAACCAAAAAGATGATGCTTGTTCTCAAGTGATGTCATCAATTCTAGACTTTCTAATGTCAAGGGAAGACTCAGCCTTCCGAGTCTCCATTAATGAAGTTTTCCACCTTTTACCCCTAGAGTTCTGCCCTCCTCCTCCCACCCCATCAACGACCTGGACCAGAGCTGCCACAACTGTTGATTTTATGACAAAAAAGGAAGAATCCAACTTTAGTTACATCTGCAGTCTGGGAGAGTTACAGACATTTTGACCTGTCTTCATCATCAGTTACATGATCCAAGAATCAAACTTTTGTCAGCAGTTCTACCTTTGCCATACACCAGTATTTCATTTGGAAATCTCAGCAGTCAACAGTGATATCGCTGCTTTGGGGATGATAAAGCCACACTCCATACCATAGGACTGGATGGCCTTTAATGCTACCCAGCAGTTAGTGCACAATATCGTAGCAGTGGGTTCTATGTTGGATATCGTCTCTATGGCTATCTTCCAATGGCAGGACATAGATTATCCTCTTCACTCCAAGTACCTCAGAGCATGCATGGGAGTTGGTCTCAAGAATGGCCCAAGTACTGAACAGAGCCGCTCAATACACTTTGGCCAATGCAATAACCATGGCTACAAATTTACGGTTGGCAGAATGCAACTCTGTTTTCTCTATCTCCACTGCCTGAAGACCATTAGGACTAATTGCAACCACAGGCTTTATCCTCAAACCTGTAATGACCAGATTGAAGAAGTCTGCAAATAAGCCACCAAGGAGACCAATTTCCCTCCCCATAACCACAGTGTCTATACACGATACAGGGACAGAGATGCTTCCAAGGCATGCGATCGTGTGATTTGTGCAAAATTTGTGTGAATTTGCACATTTTGAAACCAGCGATGCGCGAGAACTCCCACAAATTAGATGAAAGTCATGCATAAATGTTATTTCTTTTTTTATAAATTTACAAACAAGAATCTAAAAATAAATTCAAAAGTTAGAATATTTTTTATCACCATACCTCTTCCATTCCAAAGTTTGCAGATTTACTTTAATACAGAAAGATACTTGGAAATTCTTCAAATTATTTATAACCGAAACACATGTCCAAGAGGGGTTCTGCAATTGATTCCCTTTCCTTCCATGTGCACATGCGCGAACTTTGGTCCATTTCCAGAAAGTGATATCAGCCATGGTGTGACATAAAATCACTGATTATTTTGAACATCATGTTAGTGGTGGCAGGAATGTGGAAGGTGGACATCAAGTCAGTGGTGGCAGGAATGTGGAAAGTGAGTGGGAGAATGAAGAAAGTAGTGGAGTTTCTCACAAAATGGAGTATGATATTTCAACATCAGATCATGCTGAGTTAGATCTACCACCAAAAAAGAAATCAAAATGTGCAGCAAAGTTTCAGCATTCTTGGTTGTCAGAGTACAAATGGTTACAGCACAACATTGTTTGAAGATTTTTGATAGTGCCATAACAGAGTGAAGAAAGAAGAAGGAGAGGCAGATATTTGAGAGTTGGGTAAATATTGAACTATGTTTCCTCCCCCCCCCATTTTTTCTCAACTCCCCCAACTCCCTTGTTTTGGTGACATGGGGGGAAATCCCCCCTTATGATGAAATCCTGGAAGCATCTCTGCAGGGATATTAGGGGAAATCAACAAAATAGGACACATGGGTCACAAACCTCTGAAAAACCATCGTATTTGAAGCTCCACAGGTCTCACAAACCAAGCAGATAAAACACCAAGAGGGTCCTATCATTCGTTCCAACATTTCTCCTCCTAACAGCCTCTTCCCCTCAAAAAATGATGTCATCTCCACTCTACCCTTTCAACACATCCCAGTCAGAGGAAGGCTTCAGTTCTTCACTGCTGAATGGGACAAGGTTTGCCATGATGGTCTATGGCACTCAGTAAGTGTTTTCCAAGGAACTCTGCATCAATTTCCACACCCCTCCTCCGCTGTCCAGAGTCCCAACAGTTACAAACGTCCCATCAGACCAATTCAAAGCCACCATCTTGCATCAAGGTATAAACAACTCTCTCCAGAAAAGGGCAGTAGAACACATTCAAAACACAAATTTTCTGGGGTTTTATTCCAGACTTTTCCTGGTCCCAAAGGCAAAACAGCACTCTGTGTCTGGTCTTTGACCCCAGCACCCTCAATCAATTCCTTAACACCCCTTGGTTCCCAATGGAAACACCACGGTTCATTTTGAATGCCACCCAAGAGGGAGAGTTTGCCACCAGTGTGGACATAAAAGATGCATACCTTCATGCCCCTATTCACAAAGCTTCCAGGAAGTTCCTGCAATTCACCTATAATGACATCGTATACCAATTCAGGGCACTCCCATTTCAACTCAGCATCAGACCATGGGTCTTCACTTGTCTCATGAACCAAGTAATGGCGCATGTTTTGGCAGCAACATCAAGTTCCCTGGATGACATACTGCAGAAACATCAGGTGAGTTATCTCTTAAAACATGACATGACAGCCCTGGTTAACTTCTTACCAATCTGGGCTTTCTCGTCTACAAGGAAAAATCTGACCTAGTACCATCTCAACAATTTGTTCACCTAGGTATGGAGTTCAATACACAGGCAAATATAGTTCATTTCCCTCAGGATCAGGCATTGAAAATCTGAACCTTGGTGGCTTCTGCACTTTCGAGGAAAATTCTATCCTCACAGGAATTCCTTCAACTACTGGGCTTGCTCAACATGGCAGTGGACTTCCTTGTCCTAGGTTGCCTTTTTATGAGCCCATTGCAAATGATTCTTCTGTCCCAATGGAGACCCAGAGTTTGCCCACTGGACCAAAGACCTCGCCATCTGCACACAACTGAGGCACTGTCAGAGGAATTGGGGCAACCTAACTTGGCTCACTTCAGGTATACCTCTGCAAGTACAACAAGTACAACTGCCCAAGATTACAATCTGTACTGGTGCAAATACTGAAGGCAGGGGAGCCCACCTACTACCATCCTTTTGGGAAGCCAGCATTGCATTGTCTTCAAAGAAACGACATCTGCATATCAATATTCTGGAGATGAAGGCCATTGTGAAAGCCTATCACTGATGGCAGGAATATTTAAATGGCAAGGGAGTCCTCATTCTCTCTGACAAATTTAGAGTGGAGACTTACCTGAAACAACAAGGAGGAACCAAGTTCCCAGATCTTTGTGTCCTGGTGTGAGACTTTCTAAAGTGGTGTTGTCAACAACAAATCTATGCCAAAATGTACTAGCTGATTCTTTGTCCAGGAACAATCAACTTATACAGACAGAATGATCTCTCCATGCCATGGTTTTTAATCAGATAGGTACCCATTGTGACTGACCATTGGTGGACCCGTTTGCAACAAGGTGGAATACCAAACTCCCAACCTTTGTTTCTCCAGTCCCAGACCCAAAAGCCAAGGCAGTTGATGCTCTATTGATAGATTGGAACAGCCTAGATGCATACACCTACCCTCTAACACCTCTGATTCCAAAAGTGATACAGAAAGCAAGAGAATTAGACTGTTGCCTTATCCTCATTGCACCACTCAGATGGGAGAAGTCTTAGACCAACAACCTCATCAATCTCGCAATTGAACTCCTCTAAAAATTTGGATTTTCCATCTTCTACTCAAAAAACCAAGATGGCAGTTGTTTCATCCCTGCCTGGAGTGACTGAACCTGCACATCTGGATCATATTAAACAGGCAATCAGAAATAAATGATTCCCACAACCAGTCATGGAGAGAACTGGTCAAGCATGAAGGCCCTCCACTCTGAAAGCATATGAAGGCAAATGGCATGTTTTTGCCCATATATGCACAAACCAACACATCCTACCTCTCCAGGTATTTATAGCACAAATAGCTAATTTCCTCTCTCTCTCTTTGAAGAGAGAAAGTTAGAACAGAGTACAATAAAAGGTTACCGTTCCACAATCACTGACACCTTTCATCATCATGGAAGAGAGGATATTTGACAAAACAAGGATTTATCCAACCTTCTCTCCAACTTTGAGTATATATGGCCAAAAACGTTAGCCCTGTGCCCCAAGTGGAACCTGTCTTAGGTATTAACCTGGCTGAACAAGACACCTTTAGAACCACTTCCAAGAGCATTTCTGGTACACCTTTCATATAAGACCTGCTTCCTGATGAATTAGCAACTGTAGGCAGACTTAGCAAACTCCATGCCTTATCAGCAGACTTGAATTACATGCAGTTCCGACAAGAAGTGTCAGTGTTACTCATTACAGCATCATCTTTCATTGCCAAGAACAGGCTTTCTTTCACAGGTAACCAGACTTCCATCATGAAACCCGTCTAATCTGGACACATCAGCTGAAGGCCACCTACAAGACCCAGCTTGGGATTTGAAGTGGTACCTTAATACAGCAGAGCCGCTGCATTGAGGGAGATTATGGCTATTTTTACCTCTCAAGAAAGAACAGGAGGATATATCAACACAGACTATCTCATCCTTGATTAAGTGGGTTATTCGCTCTTCATATTGAGAATGACCAAGTTCAAATGAACTTATTACGCGTTTCAGCTCACAAGGTTAGAGCAGTTGCCACCAGCATAGCATTCAGCCAGAACTGTTCTTTAGCCAACATCATTCAAGCCATGGGATGGAGAATAGAGTCCATATTCTCCAGCTTTTACCTCCAAGATCTGTCATCCCAAAGGGCCCAGTTTGACCTGGTGGGACATTTATCCGCAGCTCAACAGGTCATCCTTAAAGTTTGATGGACGGCTTCTTAAGACACAGCTTCACGAATTCCCCAACAGATGGAGTCCCCTCCACTCGGGTTACCTAGAAGCAGTCTCACATACCTCAGGGGACCAGAGATGGTATCTCTGGGGCAAGGGATGTACCTCCCTCCACCTCTTACCTATTCTCCTAAATTATTATGATTGTGTAATGTATTTAAAGAAGAAACCAATTTTTTCTAATTAAATGTTTCTTCAAGAACTTACCCAATCCTAATACACATACACCCTCACAGCCTCCCCCAGTTACATCCATAGAAAGCATGCCTTACGCTTTACTAGTAACTGACAGGTTCACGGGTTTGGCCGCTAAGCCTTATAATTAAGGGGAGATCACTCTGCCTGACTGCCACCTAAGTTGGAAGACAACTTTTAGCTCCCTTTAGCTAAAAGTAGTATCTGGGAGGGCTGGATTTGTGAGGTAGTAGTAATTCTCCTAAGGTACTATGATTGGGTAAGTATTCTCAAAGAAACATATTTTGCCAGGGAAAATTGGTTTTGGAGCAATTTGGGTTACAATGTAAAATTAATTCATCCATTTTGTAACCTGATGTATTAAATTGTGACAGCACCTATGTTTTTGGCTTGGGATGTTTCAACTTATCAACAGTATATTCATGGATCCTATGTAGCTTGCAGCACTATCTGGATGGGACTAAATTAAAAGCATTAAACTGCTAAAAACTGGATGAAAATTATTCAGTTCTTTTGAATCTTTTACATTTTCTGAGAAATTGTATTTCACTACAACACTCTTTTCTGCATTTCCATCTGAAGTGATGGCCATTTCTAATGATAATCCCACACCATTATATTGGAACCCAATCTACCTCTTGGTGATCTTACTAACTTCATGCTGGATGAGTTCATTATTTGTATGAGATGACTGATATAGGAAAGACCCAATTTGCTAAATTATCACTTAGACATGTTGGACATACAGTATGAAAATGGTCCCTTCTACATGCAAAGGCCGATTCTCTCTTAAAAAAACTAGATATCAGTGTAAGATCTCTACAGTCAACAAATATCTAAGTAACTAGGATTTATATGGCAATGGATTATTAGTGAAACTAATCACTTTCAGTCAAAATGGATATGAGTCTCGGGATGGAGGTATGGAAGGTTATTGAAAATTGAAAATATTTCAAAGATTGAATAATTTTCATCCAGTATTTTAGCAATATCATGCTTAAATTTAATCCAGTTTAGATAGGGGTCCCAAGGCTTTAAAAATTTTATAGAAGGGGCAGCTTAAGCTAACTGGAAAATTTATCTTGCCCTTTGGAGATTTGAGCTTGTCCCAAAAATGTTAGAGTATAATATCACAACTAAAGTTAAAACATTATGCAAAATAAAATATAGGATTTTATAAAGAAATTACGTATTTATTTTACAAATAAAGAACATGTTTTCTTGTTATTTTTATCAAGTACATTCCAAACTTGAGCTTGGCTGTACCAAACTTAAGCTTGTCTCAGGCATTGGGCAAGTGGATTTGTTGAGCTCTGTGGATACAAACTGTGAAGAGTGTTTATGGAAGTATAATTTAAATGCCCTCCTAGACTTGAGACATATATATTTCAGGACTAAACTGAAGATGCCTCTATTAACTGAGTACATTAATAGGCAACTCTTGTCAACAACTGAACAAGTTGTGTAATTATTGAAATCAAATATTTCCTCAGTTCTCCCAGATGGGGGATTCTATGCTTCCAAAAGCTAACTTTTTTTTATTAACATTTCTTCCTAATATCAGACCAAAGGGATAAAAAGAATATTACAAAAACTAAATAATAAATACTGCAGTCATTTTCTGTAAGTTGTTATTCTTACATTCCTCACCAAGGCTGCTGTGCTGACATGTGTAAATGGCTTAGTATAGTTCAGTGCCTATAAATGTTTCCAAAATCAGTAGCTGTATAAATGAAGTTCAGTTTCAAGTAAGTACGATTAAATAGCAGTTTCATTATGGTATACCATGTACACATAAATAAAATTTGGTAAATGTTACAGCCTTAGTCCACACTCTATAAAAATCAATGAAGGGAGAAATTTTATCAGTTTTCCAGCTAGGATTACGTAGAAGATCAGTATGCTTGCTCAACTTTTTTAGCTAAATTTATTAGTATGCCTGTCAAATTTCTGGATGCCTTTGAAGACTGTAAACATGCATTAGAAGGGAAAAACTGATGATGGACCCTGGATTGTGAAAGAAAGTTTACTAAGAGAAGAAGTTGGCATACAACATACAGCATGCTTCAAATAAGACAATCACAGATCCCTTCCTCAGCAATCTTATCTCCAGAGTGAGAGCAGTTTTGAAGTCACTGATATAATTGAGCATTTGTCAGTTCTGGATTTAAGTGGAACAGAAGATCTGACAACACTCAAAAGGCTGACAGAAACTGAGGCCTTAGCTCACTCAGGGCAGCTGCTTATTTGGTGGCAGGAATGGATTTTTGAAAACCATTCTTTGATGAGTCAACATCAGCATATGTTTGCTGGTGAATATGAAAAGAGCCTAAAGGAGCAGTATCCATTGGTTTTAAGACTGAGTACATCAGTATCCATTGGTAGCAAAGACTGAGTACATCAGTATCCATTGGTTGCAAGACTGAGTACATCAATATCCATTGGTTGCAAAGACTAAGTACATCAGTATCAATTGGTTGCAAGACTGAGTACATCAGTATGCATTGGTTGCAAGACTGAGTACCTCAGTATCCATTGGTTGTAAGACTGAGTACATCATTATCCATTGGTTGCAAGACTGAGCACCTCAGTATCCAGTGGTTGCAAGACTGAGTATGTC
This sequence comes from Megalonaias nervosa, assembly GCA_016617855.1. NCBI lineage: Eukaryota > Metazoa > Mollusca > Bivalvia > Unionida > Unionidae > Megalonaias > Megalonaias nervosa. Next base: position 45,145 of record JAECUM010004040.1, on the reverse strand, counting down.
AGTATCCATTGGTTGCAAGACTGAGTACATCAATATCCATTGGTTGCAAAGACTAAGTACATCAGTATCAATTGGTTGCAAGACTGAGTACATCAGTATGCATTGGTTGCAAGACTGAGTACCTCAGTATCCATTGGTTGTAAGACTGAGTACATCATTATCCATTGGTTGCAAGACTGAGCACCTCAGTATCCAGTGGTTGCAAGACTGAGTATGTCAGTATCCATTGGTTGCAAGACTGAGTACATCAATATCCATTGGTTGCAAAGACTAAGTACATCAGTATCAATTGGTTGCAAGACTGAGTACATCAGTATGCATTGGTTGCAAGACTGAGTACCTCAGTATCCATTGGTTGTAAGACTGAGTACATCATTATCCATTGGTTGCAAGACTGAGCACCTCAGTATCCAGTGGTTGCAAGACTGAGTATGTCAGTATCCATTGGTTGCAAGACTGAGTACAGCAGTATCCATTGGTTGCAAGACTGAGTACAGCAGTATCCATTGGTTGCAAGACTGAGTACCTCAGTATCCATTGGTTGCAAGACTGAATACAGCAGTATCCATTGGTTGCAAGACTTGAGTACAGCAGTATCCATTAGTTGCAAGACTGAATACAGCAATATCAGTTGGTTGCAAGACTGAATACAGCAGTATCAGTTGGTTGCTATACTGAGTATTAGTGCTGATCTATACACCAAAATGGCTGCCTTTTTTGGTCATCTTGACAATCTTCTTATGGCTACTTCTTCTGAAGGCATACCTACCAACCTGACAGGCATACCTATCAACCTGACAGACTGTCAGGTTTTTGAGACTCAGACTTATGGTCCAATAAGAGGTCAGTGTGCGTGATTAAAAAATAATTGATGTTGTTCAATTGAGAATAACTTATTACTCATAAAGGCCTACAGAAAATGGCTGGAAATTCATACCTGATTAAAAAAGTAACATGTTATTTTTTTGAGCATTTGATACATAAATATCATCACATACATACGCACACATACATGCCCCACTTAATCACAACCCCAGAAACATTAAATAAAATACTACACCAAACTAATGTCTTTAAATTCTACTGGACAGTGGAATATGGTCTTAATTAGATGCCGTCTTTGCACTGACAAAGATTGTTTTACTGTACTAATACAGTGAAGATACAAATGAGAAAATATTTTTCTTCTCATGTGAATGTATTGGATATTGGAGTTTCTCAAAAATATATGAGATAATTAAAATACTTAGCAGTTAAAATGATCAAAGGAGGCAAGGAACACACTTCTCATGAATATCTGCAAATTTATTTTGGCCATAGATTCAAGAGACTTTTGATAAATTGTGTTAATTCAGCTTATTCGCAATATTACAATTTGCATTCTGTTTATTTCTGCCATATTGTTAATAAAATTGTCACAAATTTAATTTTCTTAAAATATTTCCTAAAATTGTATTATTGTTAACACCAACATTTACAATAATTACTTTATTGTGTTCTCTTTTGTTCTTGCAGGTAAATTATGTTGTGTCTCAAGGAAGGACATCAAACAAGGAGACTTTGTCAGGTGTTGTACAGGCCTCGTATTACACCGACTCTTGTAACAAGAAGTTCTACTTTTTCCCTGGATGTCATGAATGAATGTATCCATGTAACATCTTTATGTGAATGATCTGAACCCCTCTTACATTTCACTGCCCCAATGGATTTAGTGACTGCTGAGTTTTAGTAGTCCATCAGCATAATTAATAACCACTTGATAGTGGATTAGCATTCATTTCGAGCTCTGCTCACCTGTTAACATTATTAAAAAACACTTCCATCATGAGAAAGCAATAAAAAAATATATCCTTTTTTATTTTTATATGAAGTGGCCATTTTAGGAAGATATAATGTAAAGAAAATGACAGTTGCAAACATTATTCTTAGGCACAATGTGAAAACTGACTCTTGATGGGAAGACACCATTGTGGAAATTGGATTGTATCACTGTATAGACTGTAATGTGTGTTAGAGTGGTGAGTTGTGCATAGCATAGAGTTATATATAAATGCCACCTGTTCATGAGGGTCAGTTTCTGCAAGTCTCAAAAGTGTCCTTTGTAGACAGGTTTGTCTCTAATTAAGGTTAAACAGAACTGTTTGCTGTTGTTATAGGATTGTGTGCTGTTATTATAGAATGTGTGTGTAAAAAAGAGAATTATTTACTGTTATACGATGCATGTGTACAAAAAAGATTTGTTTACTGTTGTTGAAGGATGTGTGTGTACAAAGGAGAATTGTTTACTGTTATAGGATGCATGTTTACAAAAAAGGAGAATTGTTTACTGTTATAGGATGCATGTTTACAAAAAAGAACTGTTTACTGTTGTTAAAGGATGTAAAAGAACAAAAACGTTGTGTACTGTTGTTATAGAATGTTTGTACAAAACATTGTATAAAGGATTGCCAGTATTAATTAAAAAAAATGCATAATTAACGCTTTATAGTGAAAACACCTTTGAATTTTATAGTTAGACTGCCTTGTAATGAAATGCATGATGTACCGTATTATACTTGCTAATAAGATGAGTCCAACTGCACAGATCCAGATCTGCTGTCGCATAACATACACCCTCCTCTTCCGGATGCACTTTGATATGGAAGATCAGGATCTTTGTTGTTTGCAGATTGACTTGACTTAAAAGGGAGTACATATGGTATATAATTTTACCACTGAATAATGAGATGGAATCCATGACCATACCCACTTATAACAGGATCCAGTGAAGGTCCTTATAGTGAGAGAGTGATGTATATTATTTGTTTTATTTGTTTGACCTATATAGTAATATAGCATTCATATACATGGGAATGGGGAGGAGGGTATAGTCCTAAATTTTCATATTAATATAGATGGAAACAGACTTTGAAATAGATTTTTCACTGTTGATCAATGCTAGCTTTATTTTTTTAAAACTTAATTCCCAACATTTCAAATTGCATGTTCAGAATTGGGGAGTGAAAATTGTCAACTAGTAGCCCTCAGGCAATCTTAAGAATCATGTGGCAACTAGAAAATGAAACTATCTCTTTCCTGTTGCCTGATTACATTTGTGAGCTTACACATAACACTGACTGGCTGATTTACTGGTTTAGTCAGGACTGGGAGAAACAGTTAAATGTCAAAACACAGCTCTATTACAATATAGTTCCAAATAGTTACTGAAAACATCATTACATCTCCCTTTTTTAAGAAATAAAAAGAAATAAAGTTACACCCTAAAAAACATCATGTTATGATGTTGTGCATATAAGTGTACATCTGTTACATGTTTAGTTTCTGCACAATAAGTTGCATTCTCTACTGTCTATCTTTATCAGAACTTTGTAAGTAGACTACATTTAGTGCAAGGAAGAAACCTATTGATGTTTGTCAAGGCTCAAGGTCACAGGACTAAAATAAAGAACACTAATTTAACACGATAACTTGACTTTCATACTAAATACCTTGACCAGAATTTGTAAATGGTTTGCATTTGAAATGAGAAAAATACATATTGATGTTTCAGAGGAAAAGCTTAAAAACCAGTGTTACAGACACTCTGTGAGAAAATTGATGAAAGGTCAAGGTCACAGACTGTAGGAAGGAGAAACAATTCCACAAAACTAGTTCTGTTCCACATGTTTTGACAACACTTTCAAGGTGGGTTTGCATTTGAAACAGGGTAGACACCTATTAATGTTTAGGGTCAAAGGCAGAAGGCCAAAGTCAGGGACTTCAAGATGGAAAATGGTTTCTGCAGGATAACTCAACTTTTGTGCCACAAACCATGACCAAACTAATGGAAGGCTTGCATTTGAAACAAGAAAGACACCTATTGATTTTTTTCATACACTTCAGAATGAATAATGTCTTTACAGTGTTGGTAGTATGTGCAAAAAGTGGAATGCTCCGCCTTGCTGCTGAGCTTCACAAAATTAGACTCCATCAACAACCAGGAGTTCTGAAATTTAGTTTTTGATGGGCTCTGTTCCCTGTACATATGATTCATCCTTCCCTGAATCAAATCTCCTTTTCAGCATTTTGCCTTCAGAAATGAATTACACTTGTACATTATTCTGACTATCAAACTAGACTCTAGAGAGATGTTACTACTAATCATGCACTTGCCAGTAATCGTTAATAAAGATGGCTTAAACATTCTCATTCAAAGCACTGATGTGAAATAAATGTGTTCTTCAGCACACATTTCTTTGATTTACCCCTAACTTGAAACAAATTGGCCTGTTCCACTTAGTGTACAGTTTACCTATGCAAATTAGCCTAATGAGATCTCAAACAGCAATGCTTAAAGGACTGAACACTGACCTATTCTCAGCCAGTTAAGTAATGTATGAATTGATGATTGTTCATCTCTGACTGCCTTATATTTTAGTTGCCTCTATGACAATCTTCTGTATAAACTGCCAGGAGGATGGTTTTGCAAAAATACTTGGAAGATTAATGGCATATATTGTGATGTTTAAAGGAAGGTGTCTCCATCTCTCTTTAGTTTTTGTTGTTGTTGCAAAGCATACTGAAAATCATGTTTCTTGCAACACAACTTTGTCAGCGGCTTTATGACTAACATATCATGTTTTTCATGTGACACATTGTGTTATGGCAAATATGGATCTGTGCTGTATGTTAATAAGGAAGTGATTTTCTGCTTTTAGTGGTTTGTTATTTGCATATTTTTCTGGGGAAGCTCTTCTCAAATTGCATTCATGGATATTTCAGTGTGTTGTACTTGTTCTCTTTTGCTTTTGAATGAATTGCACATATCTGTGTATTACATTGTGTTTTATATAATTATTACAATAATTTACACAGACATACTAAATATTTTGACAGATTCATGTATGAAAATCAGAATAATCAAATCCACTTTAGAATTACAAAGACTAAACATGTCTTAGGAAATTTTTGTCTCTAATTTAACATCAGAAATTTTCCCAGAAAAGAAATGATATTTAGTATTTCATAGTTATGTAGAAAATTACTGTCATCAACTTCACTGTTTGTATTATTTTTAAAGATATTTCAGTGAATGATCTGAATTATATACATGATGTAAAATATTGACACAAATACATTATGTTTTCTTAAATCATGCCCAAAATTTGGAATTTTTATATTAACATCATCATATTGGTACTTTAACAGCATTGTCCCCTTTTCAGGAGGCGGGGGGGGGGAGGGGGGGTCCTTGCAATATTTCCATGACTTACTTACTAGGCAAAGATTGAAACCAGTTGGTTTCTAGTAAAGGGTTATATGAGTTATAATTTGGTCAAGCATGTTGAACTTAATTATGCAACAGTTTCAGACAAGATGTAATAAGAAAAAAAGCTGACATGTCTATCACTGTATCAGATTAAAATGTCTTACAGTCAGTGAGTTCAAAATAAGGAGAAACTATTATTTTCTGGACAGCCGAATTTAGACTTGGGGAAAGAGATATCCAGCTCCCTTTTTCAGTGCTGCCTTCACCTTTGAAGATCACAGTTCCGGCAATATTGCGCCAAATGATATTTCTTGTATCATGCTTGCCAAATTGCAATTATCCATTTTTATAATAAGTACTGTATCATTTGTAACTCAGACGTACTTAATTCAAACTGTAAATTTGTTTTTGTTAGTCATAACCTGCTGAGTTGTCAGTGATTTATTTTTTGATGTTTGTAGAGAAAATTTTTAATGAGTTTGCAATGAATTCTCTGTTGTTTTATTTGCTCCTCACTGATAATGCATTATGGGTATTTTTACATACTACTGTATATATTATAATTTAATTGATTAAATGTATTTTAAGTAATACACAATGCATCTTTCTCTGTCCCCTTGTTGGGCCCTTTCTCTACTATGGTTTCTCTGCACAGACATGATGTCATTGCAGTCGGTATATGTTAATAAGCTAGTAACTAAATTTAGATATGTTGTCATGTTGAACCAATCTGATGACTGAGTTGGAGCAAGTGATCAAACATTGTGTCAGTTGGTTGGGCATTCATACAGCAACTGGGATGCCTGTAGAGATGTTTGCTTTGTAGTGTAGATGCTGCATTTAACTTAACATTATTTGTGGAAAGAACCACCCACTACACCTCCTTCCACAATGTTGTACATTTGGGATAGCATACCATTCCAGTTCTGTTCGGGGGGGGGGGGGGGCCATTGCCAAGTTTCATGCATTCACAACTTTGCTTTTGAACCCCAATTTGTGTCAGTACTTAAACATACTCAGCTATTATGCCCATATATACTTCATACCCGCTTCCTACAGTGCATGTATGGAGTATCGGCTGATGGTTGTTATCATAGCATCTTCTGGATCAGACTTGTCAAGTTTCGGTTATCAGTGTCCCTATATACCTTGTATCAGCCCCTTGCAGCTCCACATACAGGTGTCGGACACTCTTCAAAACCCTACAAACTCCACCAAGTCTCTCTTCCTGAGGTATTCCTATAGAAAAGATTCAGAGATAGGCTGGTGCAGTGTGCTGTGACAGGATTTGCCCCCGTTAAGCCAAAGATTATTTTATATGTACAGTAAAGTGTCTATTGAACCTATGTATTGGATGTTATTTACAATCACTTATAAGTTAAGTCCAACTGCAGACATCATAGACCCTGATCTGTCAATACATATGCAATGGCAAATCTGGGTCTGTGCAGTTTGAAGTTAGAATAAACAAGAATACCTATATATATATATATATATATATGTATATGTATGTACACTTTTACTTTTTTTCTATTAATATTTACATGTTTTATTACACACATTTACATTTTGCTCATTTATGTAAGATATAAACTCATTAAAACTGTAAAAATATTTAAACAGTTGTATCATATTTTTGACAGTCTTTGGATCTTTGAGTTGATTCATCCATTTATGAATGAAATTCTTGCATGTAGATTAGTTTCAATGTATTTTTATTAATCACATTCTGTATATTTCCATTTAATATAGTTTGAAAGATGTCATGATTACAATACCAGTTGCACTCATAGATGTACAATCCCATCTGTTCCTGTAGTAGACACTGATCTTGGTTTCTGACAATATTTAGTTTATGTAATCCATGTTTGTAAAGTGCCACATAATTTCTAACCAATGCTTAAACTGTGATACAGTCATTAATTACTAATACAATGTACTCATTAAAAGTGTGATTTTTCATTTGCATGTACTAGTTGTTTGATTTTCCTAAATTTCACATATGAGTGAAATTCACCTAAAATTACAGATGGTTCTGCATCCATCAGCATCAGCTGTAAGACATCCCTTATCAGCTTTCTGTCTGATGACATTTAAACTATTTTAAACAAGGTTTTTTTATATTGTAAAAAATGCAATTAGGATAAAAAATAATAAAATTATTAAGCATTGAATTTATATACATTATTTCTTTTTCTTTTATTTTTTTAAAATATAAGTTATCCGGATATTATATACTTCATTTCATCACCAACTGACCAAGTGTAGGAGGAATTACTATTAACTATTTTGTATATTGACTGTTACACACACATGAACGCACACAAACCTGATGGAGTTATTAAATTGCTTATTTTCTTGAAATGTGATATTGTTTTATTTTTTTAAATACATGAACAAGTAAAACATCTTTTTGGATGAAAAATTAAAACATTAAAAGGGCACTTGCTGGTAATATACTTTCATATTTCTCAAAATCATCAGTTCTGTTGTTCACTTTAGCCACATATTATTCCAGCCTTTTATATGATAAAACAAACATTTTTTATTAGGTGAGATTTGGAATTAAATATGCTGTGTATGAAACTTTAAGAAATTAATAAGCTTATCAAAATTGTTATTTCTTGTTGAAGCATCTTTTCATGCAGTTCTAAAATTCTAGTTATAAGTTTCCATTCCATAAATAATTTCCAAAAATGTTCAGTACACTGGAGGCAAAGCAGGAATGTGCAATATGTTTCACTCAATCCTTACAAATGTGCATTTATCTCTATCACTTACTTTTGTAAACCTGGTTTGTGGCAACATTTCTGTGAAGAAATCTGAAACCAAAGCTAATTGGTTTAGCATATTTTGTAATATGTTTAGCCAAAACAAAAGAATTGGTCCAGTCATCTCAAAAATTACACACTCTAATTGTCTGTTCCAAAAGTCATATTTACCATTTTGATTTCTATTGTAGCTTTTAGGTCTAGTGTTTCTTTTAAAATAAAACACATAGGCTGTATTTGTGAATAAAAAATATTTTTATGGGGTTTTTTTTCCAGCTTGTGTATAATTTAAAACTTTATAATAATAAGATAAATACTCTCTGACAAGCGTTCTTGAACAGTAGAAGGTTCTTTCATCCATAATGATAACACATCAATAACATCGTGCCAGAAATGTATTTTTAATTTATTTAAAATTCTCTTTCCATTTAATTTTCATAAATTTAATTAACTGCCCCTCAAAATTTTCCAAGTAATTGTTCAGAGACCAATTTTTGCCATATACTGTCTTGTTGAATAATCAAAGAAAACTTTATATAATACACATAGGAGTGTACATGAATCATATTTTATCCCCTTTCTGTAAAAATGTCTCTTTTAAGCATCTCAGTTTTACCATCCCAAATTAACTTGACAATGTTTTTGTTTGGTTAATTCTTTTTATTAGGTCGAGGATACAGAAGAGATGAAAATGAAATGAAAAAATCAGAGACTTTATCAAAGTAACTGTCTTTACATCATTCATCTTCCTTGAATAATTTAGTTATACCACATCGTCCAAGTTTAAAAAGAAGTCTATCCCAGTAAGGTAAACATGAATGTTGATCAGTTAATATCAATTTCTGCACATACTTTTTGTATGACTATTTTTTGTTTCCTGTCCACAAATCTTTTGTTTAAGAAATTTGTTTTTACTGTACACGTCTGGTATCAAGGAAAAGTCATTATAAATCTGCAGTGGTTGTCTTGAAGGACAACAGAGATCCCTCTCTTAATAGAAAATAATAATCAGCATACAGCCCTAATTTGAGCTCCTTTTCTTTAGACAAAATGTCTGTAATACTTGCATTCCTTTTAGATCCAGTGCAAAAGTTCAATACCTACGATAAATGAGTAGCTTAAAGATTACTTTTTGGACGACATGGCCAGTAGACCAGCTTAATACAGTTTCCAAGGACTATGGCATGATTTATGCTCGTGTTTTACTGAGAATATTTTTTTGTTTGTAATAGTAAGGCACTTTCTACATTTATGCTTTGCTAGTCTTCAAAAACCAGTCAAGGTACATAAAGGGACATAACTAACTCCATTCTAAAAGGAAACGAGTAATCTCTGTAAAAAGTAGTTACCTACCTTGATTTAAATAGAAACAGTCGTAGTAACTAACCAATTGCTTAAATAATTTCTCTTAAATAATTTAAAACATTTTCTATTCGATCTTCGGTTAAAAAAATAACGAGAATAAAATACTTATAGCATGATTCAGATTAAATTTGTTAGGGATATTGATATTTTGCATATGATCATAAAAAGGAATGTGATAATTAATATCTAGCCATGTATATATATTCATACCTTGATTCTGTTATATGTACAGTATTACCCATAACAACCTAGTTGTCAGAATATACAGTACTTTGATTTTGATTAAAGTAAAAAACGGGTGGGCATGTTATCAAACAGTGATGCCCTTAGTAAATATTTGCAAAAAAAATTTTATGAATGGTGTCAGACGTAAGGTAAGGTGCGGATAAATACGATATATATTGCAAACTGATCTGGTGTCTAACGAACAAGGCAGCAGACGCTCTCATAGACAAACTTAGCTCAACTGGTGTCACCATGAAATAGGTCACACCTTCCTTGGGACACAACTGGCTAGAAGACCTTTGAAATTTTCTAAAAGAAAAGTTGAGTGATAGTTTATGGCAGATATGTGGAGTGTAGGGATTAGCCATTTATATGCAGTATTTTAATATTTTTTTGAAGGAATAAAAACAAAGTAAACCATAAACTATTGAAAGTTGAGACTATCAAAGGCTTCCAACAAGACTGATCCAATGTTCTGCAGCTAGAATTGCCTCACGATTGTCAGCATGCTGATATATATATATATATATATATATATATATATATATATATATATATATATATATATATATATATATATATATATATATATTGTTACGTGTATGTAATTAAATTATTTGTGTGTTAGTTTTAAATTCTCTTTTATTTTATTTTTATTTCATTACGTTATTGTAATGAAAAATTTATTCACTGGATTTGACTTTTTTTCTGAAAATTCAGTTTTCTGTTTTGACCTGATAAACACGCAGTCTATTGCTCAGTTTTATTTTTAGTTAACCTAGTTCTTGACCTTGGTTCCGATATTGTAAACATTGAGTGAAAATGATTGGTCATTACCAAGGTCATGTTCAGCCCACGTGTTAGTCTGTTGTAAACAGTTTTATTTTTAAATTTATTTCCATTGTGGGAACCTGATTCTTAGATAGGGGCTATTCTTGCCTACGTGCAAATTGGCATTTTATTTACTGCGCTGTTCAAGTTAAGTGACCACGTGAGCCATCATGTGATCTAAAATCGCGATTTCAAACAGACATTTTCTAGTGGACTTGATCAGTCGTAAAATATACCTTCAGGCAGAAAGGTATTCCTGTTGTTGCCATTTGAATTGAGTTTTTTTTTATTTAAAATAATTTATTCACCCTGGAAAATATTCCTCTTCGACAAAATTCTTGGACAAAGACATTCATTAAATTATTTGGAATTCAAAAGCCCGAATTATATTCTTGGTGACTCAACAAGGAACTGATGACACATCAGCACAAACTGGTTATAGAGGACGTCATCGCCTTCCATATTGGAACTTCATCGAGATTCGAACTTGGATTCAATTAGAACTTTTTAGTGATAGGACTAAAAAAATTTAATTCTAGGATTAATTTTTGGATTAGATTCACATACCGTAAGACCTATTTCATATTTTTACCTTGTTTTCTAGGGAAATAAATTATTTTGTTAAATTTACAAAGCTTATTGACTTCACTCTTTTCTTTTGTTACTTTAGTATGAGCCTACACGTAACAATATATATATATATATATATATATATATATATATATATATATATATATATATATATATATAACTTTTCGGATGTGATATGTTGTTTTTGTGACAAATATTTAAAGTTTGTGTTAAAATTTTTGCACGTCAGATAAAGTGGAAAACGAGATATAAATGCGCGGTAGCAGGTGAGACGCAAGGATCCACAGCACACATTTTTTCAGGCAAGTCAAGAGTTTTACATGCCTGCTATGCTCTGACGTCTGTCTGTCTGTCTGCTTGACCAACTCTTTGATTTGGCTTCCGCACAATAACTTTAGTTCTAGTTCGTGTACTCAGTACATTTGTTATGGGTAGGTTGCATATGGGTCAAAGGTCAAGGAACTGCAACTGCAAGAAGAATATGGATTGTGCACATTAAATTTTGTTCTAGACCACGTACTAAAAAATGTATGGATGGCCTGCACATCCAGTAAGAAAGAAGCTTAATGATTGTAATAAAATACCAGGTAATGGCCTCAAATTTTAAGAGGGCTGGCTGATATGGGAGGAAACATTTTACACACGTCAGTCAGACAGCTTAAATATGAAGGTCACAACGACCCAAATACAGACAAATGGTCTCCTATATCACGATCTTTCAACATCATTCACAGATGATTTTGTTTGTTTGGGGGGGGGGTTGGGGGGGTCTGGACAGGGAGGAAACTTATTGCTTGTAGAGTTAATAGATCAAGATCACGGTGACCCATTATCCAATACTGCCCAAAATCGCCATGCCTTACTAGAACCTGCACACAGGACTATTCGTCATGGCTGGACATACTTTGTTTTCGTCCAGCATACTCATGTTAAACTGTTCATTAGCTGTGGCAAGTTCTTTAATTCCTGTACATCAGAGACAACTGTTCGGGCTACGGAACATACAGTGTGAGGTAGAATATTAATACCGTATGTAAAAGAATAAAGGTCACTGACTGGCCTGAAATAATTACCTGACAAAAATATCGGATTTTTTTTGTTTGTTTGTTTGCCTGTTGTTTGTTTTTGTGGGGTTGTTTTATTATTTTTTTTAAAATTATTTTTTATTTTTTATTTTTTTTGGTTTTGTTTTGTTTTAGGAGGAGTTGGAGGTTTTGGATGGTTATTGTTTTGTTTTGGGGGTTGGGGGGGGTTGTTTTCTTTGTTTGTTTTTTTTGTTTTTTTGTTGGTTTTTTTTAAGATTTGCACGTATTGGTAAAGTTCAAACAATAGTATCATTAAAATTAAAACTTCTTTCATCGCTGTGGCCACACAGGTACAATGGGATTTATACGGGGAGATTTGCCCAAGCGGATTTCATAGTAGGCACTAACAAAGGAATTTTCTCAAAAATGTTTTTGGGGGTGGGTTAACGCCATTTTTCAGCACGTGATAGACTGTACATGTGTCCATTGAAAATTGTCAGGGAACATATGATACATTGCATGTATAAAGTCAAATGTTTCTGTGCTGTTCCAACAAAGTTGGAAAGAAGTAGGTCTTGAAGGAGTTCAGATAAAAGTTTTCTTTGTTTTATATTTGTTTTAATATAGAAAATATACTACAGTTACTATGATCATTTCATATTTAAAGAAGTCATATATATATATATATATATATATATATATATATATATATATATATATATATATATATATATGCATATCTCATTGCTCTGGTTACTTGTTTTAATACTAATTATCGCCACCATTCTACAACATACTTAAAGATTAATTGTTAAACAAGAGTTCTGTGAACTGCACATTATACGCCCGTCCCTAGTGTAATAGTCATCTATACAGTCACTATTAGGGCATTGTTGACTCGGGAGATTATTGGCCAACGGTTCTCAATGATCTGGACATTTGGTCAGTATTGGTGATCTTGATTTAAAGTTACTGTGCAAAAACCATTATGTTCTAATTAGACTTACCATGATTGTGACCGCTGACGTATAGACCCCAGAATATATAGGTAACTTCATTACTCGAAGTGCAAGCAACATGCAACGTTTGGCCAAGGAGTTTACTCTAGAACAGATGTTATACTGCAACACTCATTTCTTTCAGCCACAATGACCTTGATTTTGAACCGTTTGGTCCACAAGTCGTACGACCTCTTCTATACCTTAAGTAAAAGTCCTACACAAACTTTGATGATTGTAAAAGTATGCAAAACAAAAACAATATTATGCTTCTAGGAATTGACCTTGACAATTGACCCTTTGATCCACAAATCAAGTGGTTTCTTTCTTACCCAACGTGATGAAGGTCATGGTTGTGAACTGAAATATTTATGCAGAAACTTTTTTCCCATACAATCACAGTAACCATGACCTTTTTACCTTTTTCCTCAGTAGAGCCCTATCTTAATCCATTGCAAGCCATCCACAATGTTTACGTACTGTAAAGCATGGACAACCGAAGTTATCGTGCGGAAAAGGAATGGTTAACGGACAAATATACATGATGATAGCATAAAACTACGCCATACGGACGTATAAAACTAGCAGTCAAATTAGATTGATTGCTAATATCTGCACATGCTTAAAAATCTAGGAGAGAAAGGGCATTGTATTGTCCACAAATTGAGATTTTTCAAGCGTGTTTTTGGTATGAGTGACGCATTTTGCACCAGAAATTCTTTGATTTTTGTACTGAAAAATGTACGTATAAAAGCATTTTTTTTAAGTTGTATATTTCGGAAAGGAACGCGAATTTGACAAAAAAAGCACACTAAATTAATATTAAAATCTATAAAGAACGACGAACTTCAAGTTTAAGACATCGATGTGCAGTTTATTTTATAATTTTTAAGTCGAGGTTCTTTCAGTAAATTTGACTCTAGTGTATTCCATTGGTCATAAAACATACATCTTTACATAATACATATCGTGATCTACTTTCAATCTGATTATTCATGTTTGAGGATTGCTTTTGTTCCTTAGACAGAAAGGGCTGAGAAAAATCAATACAACCAAATACAATTACAAAGGACGAGAATATCAGCAAACTTGCCAAATCCGATGTGCTACGACTCTATGGTCTTAAGCTAAATAACAGAAAATGCGAAAACCAACAAGTTTCGTAAAATTCAATAAATAATGTGTTGTACTAGGATACAAATTGAAAATTTATAGGGAACTTACAGTGTTGTGAATTAAATCCCAAATAGTCTCCCAAATAGTCTCAAAAGTTTTATTACAAGTCCAAAAATGTTGTGTTCTGAATGCATTCCAGTCGTGTTACGAATGAATTTCAGTGTTGAATGTGCTGATGTGCCAGTAACCTCGAATATGCTAATGTGCCAACAGTCTTGATATCACAGTGATAATATCCAGAATGTTCTTGAATGAATTCACAATAATGCCAAAAATCTTGATTTAGTCATAAAGCATTGAGCATTGGTGTAATTTCAATGAATAATTTAAATAAATAAATCCTCTAAAATTTTAACTGAAAACATCCAAAAGACTGACTCTACTAGTAAGATGTTAAAGTAGAAATGAGTAATTCTGACGTAAAAAAACCCCACAAAGATCAAAAGTTCATTTCGAGAACATTCTAATTTGTAAACAAAGTTAGGTCTTTAAATGAAAATTTTAGTAAAGAATATTACCAAAATCAGGTAAATTAGATTGTCCTGAACTCAAATCCAAGTAAAGTTATTTACATGCAAGAGATAATTATCTTAAAATAGAATCTACAATCATAGACAAAAATTAGCTATGCAATATGTTGTTTATTAAACGAATCTTACAATCGATAATCATGAACAAAAATTAAACACATAATACAAATATACATAACAGCTGCAAATCTGCAAACTCGTGAAAATCCGCAGGCGTGGTCATCCGGACATTTTGCGAAGTTCGATGATATTTTATTTCAACAGCAGGGGGGAAAAAAATAAACAAAATTTAACGACGTAATGATAATAATAATAATAATAATAATATCACTTCATAACAATAAAAGTTAATTTTATTTTGTCTGGATTCATGATTTGGTTTTATTATGGGTACAAAGGTTTAAAATAATTTCAAGGAAGTCACGGCTGGTGCGTATCGTACTGAATTACAGACAAAAACAAAATCTATATTCAAATGTTGATAAAAGTATGAAGCTTTGAAGACTGGCGACTTGATATTTTGCATAGAGGTCGAATAAATTGCTTAATTGTTTTTTAAACTGAAACAAAATGGTCGTACGAAAAGAAGTTTGGCGGCGATCAGCATGAATTTAAATTCCTTGCATTAATAATTATATAATATTTTGGCTTTTAGAACCGCACTAAAGTTACATTGATATGAACGTGTACCATGTGCTGCAGGTACTTTCAACGATGGTTGCACTGAAGAATGTGCTCTCTCTCTCTCTCTCTCTCTCTCTCTCTCTCTCTCTCTCTCTCGTACGCACACACAGACACACAATTTGTTTACTTTATGCAGCTATTCGATGTCAGTCTTTCTCTAGTCATTATCAGTTTTAGAAATATGTGGAAAAGTGGTATCACTATAACTGAACTACAATTAAACTGAGCAAGATCATGTGGCATGTGCACATGAGCTTAAAGGCGGAGCAAATGAGTTGTTCCATGGCTCCTGCAAGGCGTTAAACTGTTAGGGGAGAGCGCTTTTTGAAATAGCTCAAGGAAGGCCTCCTACCACCTTAATACGGTCTTGCGTGAGCTATATATAACCAATTCCACTGGCTACGCCTGTTACAAATACTTTGACTGGGAAAGATTCGAGCTAGTGAAGAAGTTTTATTTTTTCACTAGTTTGCAAACAGGTTCGTGGAATAATGTTGGACACCTAATCAACAAGGCAGATTGAAAGGGCATGTCTGTCAGAAACGTGTATTCGTGGAAAATGTAAATACGATGCGAAGTCTTCATTGTTAGTATCGTCAATAAAGTCTTCAGGACTTTATTGCCCGGGTTCTACGCAGATTCACTTATTCTACTCCTTTCAACAACTACCGTTTTCTTCATTTTTTAAAGGTCTCACTATCATTAGATCATTTATTCTGATTTGTTCAAATTATTTTGTCTGACTTGGAATGGTGAGACATAGGTGGCACTTATTCGGCGGCCCACGGCAACAACGCTGGCAGCCACGGTGTAGTCAACATTATCAGGGTTTGTGTTGAAGGAGTTTCTTTAATTCACATTTATCACATAGTCGGTACACTTCGTATACAGTGTGTGCAGTTTCATATTTTTGATATTATACGTGTGAACATATCACTTTATGTGATTCTGATTGGTCCAAATAACCCCATGAAATTATTGTGCAGTATTCTCTTTATTGATTGGCTGGGATCGTGGGAAAACGTTTTTAACCCCGCCTTCTGGAATGTTTTGTTTTGAATGAACATTTTTTGGCGGCCATTTTTTAACTCGACTCGCGAAAGGAAATTGAGGAAAAATTATCTCGGCTGTCTGAGAATATGGATATGTTACCCCCACAGGGGTTTGTTATGTCATGTTTAACAATATCATCATAAGAAAAATGGCGTAAAACTACAAGACAAGAACAACAATAAGAAGTAAAACTAAGGGTATTGCTTATTTGATAGCGGGGGGCGGGGGGGGGGCAGTATATCTGTAACATAGATATAGAATCCACCGTATATACAAGCGTGGTTTAAATGTTAACTTAAAGAAGTAAATAAACTCACATCTGTTCACAGAAGAATCTGGACATAAATTGGTCTCCTAACTGACAGAACTTTATCCAACCACAGCATCTTTATGCAGTATATATGGAATGCAATCCGACTCGAATAGAAATTTGTTTACGTCTTCTGTACAATCTATTGTTCCAAATCAAATACTGCAAATATCCGGTCACAAATGCATTGCAGTAAATGTGGGAATTTTTGCATCTAGTAATCCTATTTCACATGAAAATCGCAACAATGTAACGTTTAGTTCTGAAAGTGACATTTTAGGGTAAGCATGTACTCTAGGCCTACTGTACTGTGTACCGTATCAAACAATGTGGCAGCATCATATCGCATTGATCATTCTGTTTTGAAAAATGATTTTGTCGTTATAAAATGTTCTGTTTATTCGGATGGAAGCTTTTTCTTTGATTTATAGTTTGTAAAAAAGTACAATCTACTTTTACCAGTTCAACTTTGTTTGGGACTATATTTTCTGCACAACAAATGAAAGGCGCACCGTCTGTCAGAATGAACGAAATTATTCGTTCTTCTTAATATCTAAATAATTTCCAATGAAATAAAAACTATGTGATAAAAAGAATCTCAAATGGGAAATGATTTAATATTAAATTTATGAAACTCGTTGAATAATGTCCGCTTTTGCTCGCCAAGGCTCGCAAAAGCTGGACGTTATTCAACTCGTTTCATAAATTCAATATTAAATCATTACCCATTTGAAATCCTCTATATCTTCTACAAAAGTTGTCGTATGCAGCTAAATCTTTGGTACAATACTACAGCATATGTCACGGTGGTCGTTGCCGAAACCTCACGTTATCTTACAGTTATATTATTAAAGTTATGCCCTGCAAATGTTTCAAATGCAGGAGCTTCCGGCGGCTTTGCCACCTTGGCCCGCACGAGAGGTTCCAGGTTCCTTCCCACAGATCCCCATCTTCGCCAGCCAAGGTTCCTATGTGTTAATCCAATCTACATAGATAGGCTGAACACATCGGAACCTTGGCTAGCGAAGATGACAGATTCCTTGCCTACATGCTTAGATTATATGAGATAATTAAAATACTTAGCAGTCAAAATGATCAAAGGAGGCAAGGAGCAGACTTCTCATGAATATCTGCAAATTTATGTTGGCCATAGATAAATTGTGTTAATTCAGCGTATTCGCAATATTACAATTTGCATTCTGTTTATTTCTGCCATATTGTTAATAAAATTGTCACAAATTTAATTCTCTTAAAATATTTCCTAAAATTGTATTATTGTTAACACCAACATTTACAATAATTACGTTATTGTGTTCTCTTTTGCTCTTGTAGGTAAATTATGTTGTGTCTCAAGGAAGGATATCAAACAAGGAGACTTTGTCAGGTGTTGTACAGGCCTCGTATTATACCGACTCTTGTAACAAAAAGTTCTACTTTTTCCCTGGATGTCATGAATGAATGTATCCATGTAACATATTTATGTGAATGATCTGAACCCCTCTTACACTTCACTGCCCCAATGGATTTAGTGACTGCTGAGTTTTAGTAGTCCATCAGCATAATTAATAACCACTTGATAGTGGATTAGCATTCATTTCGAGCTCTGCTCACCTGATAACATTATTAAAAAACACTTCCATCATGAGAAGGCAATAAAATAACAATATATCCTTTATTATTTTTATATGAAGTGGCCATTTTAGGAAGATATAATGTAAAGAAAATGACAGGTAACGTTGGAATTTAGATATCCCAAAGATAAGTGCCAATCATTCTTTCTCAGAGACCGAATAATTGCGTTCTGCAGTTGACAATTTCCTGATGCTGTATGCAACTGGGAATAAGTTTCCATCATGCCCCTAAACCTTTATCACAAGCGTCAGTACGTAAGACAAAATCTCGTGTCACATCAGGCAACTTCACTACTGCGTCTGATGTCAGTCTGTCCTTCAACGTCTGAAATGCTCGTTCACATGCGTCTGTCCATATAACTTCCGTCGGAGCTTTTGTCCGAGTCATGTCAGTCAATGGGCTAGCAATAGCGCTGATGTTAGCAACATAGCGACGATAATACCTGCCAGTCCCAAATCTATCATAGCTTGAATTTCATTTCGGACAGTTTCTAATTTCGCATAGGGTAACAGATATGGTTTCAACTTCATTGGCTTTTCATCCAGTAGCTTTAGGGTGAACTCCTCCAACTCCGCCTTGCCAGGTCGTTCTGTCAAGACGCTTGAGTAGTCTTGGAGTAACGACTCCACTTCCTTACGTTGCTCTGATGTTAACGTCCCGTCAAGGACAACGTCGACGTAGGTTTCTTCCCTCGTCAGAGGACAACTAGAGAGTACTTCCGCCTCTCCTCCGTTGTCGTCGAGCCCTTCAGTCACAATTGTAGCAACCACGAACTCTGTGGGTGTCTCTCTTTCACGGTAACGTTTCAGGAGATTTACGTGGTACAGCTTATCCTTGTCTCCTACCCGGATACGGTAGTTCTGCCCACCCCTTTTCTCCGTTACCACGAATGGTCCCCTCAATGAGACTTGAAGTATGTTGTGCTCTAACGGCAGCAACAACAACACCTTGTCACCCACCTCGACGTGACGTTCCTTCGTCCTTTTATGGTAATATTTGGCTTGACGCCCCCTTGCGTCGCGGAGATTATCCTGAGTCAATTTATGTATCTTTTCCAGCTTGTTGCGGAGATCAACAACATATTGGTATGTTGTTCACACTTCCTCGGATGCTTGCTCATCCGTCCATATCTGTTTTAATACAGCCATGGGTCCCCTGACTGTCCTCCCATAGACTAATTCGAAAGGTGAAAAATCTAAACTAGCCTGTGGTACTTCTCGATAAGCAAAAAGTACCGCGGAAAGGTATCGATCCCAATCCCTGGGTCAACCTTCACAGAGCTTCTTCAGATCCTGTTTCAATGTTCCAGTGAAACGCTCAACCAAACCATTGCACTGCGGGTGATACGGGGTAGTTGTCAGGTGTCTAATGAACAGTAACCTATTTACCTCTTCCATCACCTGGCTCACAAACTGCGTCCCCTGGTCAGTCAGTATCTCCTCAGGGACACCAACCCTCGACCAAACTCCTAACAAGGCCTCAGCCACTGTGACTGAGTCAATGGTTTTCAAAGCCACGGCCTCCGGGTACCGGGTGGAGTAATCTACTATCGTTAGTATATAACGATTACCGCTTTCTGCCGCCGGCTTTATCGGACCTACTAGGTCCGACGCCACCCTTGAGAAAGGTTCGTCAATCAGTGGGGTAGTTCCTAGCGGCACTGGGCGATGGGAGGTCTTAGGTGCCACCCGCTGACACTTGTCACACGACAAACAGAACCTCCGAACATCCCCGTACACACCTGGTCAGTAGAATTCCCTCACTAACCTCTCTCTGGTCTTCGCCACGCCCATGTGTCTTCCAAGTAGACCCTCATGTGCCAGCCTAAGGACTTCTGCTCGCTTCGCTATAGGCACAACAACTTGTTTAAACGTATCGGTCCCTTTCCTGGCGTACCGGTACAAAATACCGCGTTTCGTTGCGAACTTCACATCGCCGTCTGGCAATTTCCGTATGGACCCATCTTTTGCGTACCTGCGTACCTTGTTGAGAGACAAATCTTCCTCTTGAAGTTTCCTCAACTCGTCAGGTAGCAAATTGTCTATGGGCGAAGTCGTAGGTCTTAGCAGCTTTGACCTTGACCTTCGCTTCATAGCCCTCGTTTCAACGGATACTACGTGAGCACGTGTACATGTCATAGGGTTAGGCTGTGGAAACACATACCTATACCCTAATATTACGTCATGAGATAGTCCCGACAAACACGCTTCTTGAATTCTTCCCTTTACATAAGGCGAATCAAGATCAATGTTAACGACCGGGAGCGAATCTTTCGTCCGGTTAGCAAACTGGACTTCAACCGTCTCGCCTGTGTAATCTCCAGGCTTGACATATCTACTATCTACCAAGGCCGGTAAACTACAGCCAGAATCAAACAGTACGGTTGCCCTCTCACCATTAACCGTAGCTACCGCTGTGTTAATCAACTCCACTGTTTTCTGATCCCTAACAGTATTCGTAGTTACCGAAATAATCGTTGTCGGACGATACTTCCTACAATCCTTAACGACATGGTATGGTCTGTTGCACCCGTAACACACCGGCTCACCTTTCCTCCCCGTAGTATCCTTCTCAGCCCCTGAGTCTTTCCCGACCCACGGAAATGTTCTCGGCTGAGATTTCCGGCCCCTGGCCTTCCACCATTCTGACCATTCCGTCTTTGGGGTACCACCTCAGTGTTCTTTCTATGCTCACCTATGCCAGGTCGGTCCCTGCCACCCCAGGTGGTTGGACGCGAGTGCGCGCTCTCATAGCGCTCGGCCATCACGCTTATATCATCCAAGGTTGAGAATTCACGCTCCACTAAGAACACTATTAAGTCTTTTCTGTATGTACATAAGACGTGCTCTTTCAAAATTTCCTCGCGTATGCCCTCATACTTTAGCGCGGTACCAGCTATTTTCATCCATTTATCAAAAATTAGGCGTACGCGGTTATGGAATTGCGCATGCGTTTCGGTAGCTCTTTTCGACGATCCTCTAAAGACTTTCCGAAACGTTTCCGCCGACAGATCATAGTGCCGTAGTAGCGCTTTCTTCAAAGCGTCGTAATTGTCTACCTCGCTCGGCGTCATATTATGGTAGACGTCTTTCGCGGCTCCCTGTAAGAATGCCAAAACATTGATAGCCCACTGGTTTTCGGGTAGCTGATGAACCAGTGCCAACTTTTCGAACTGCGGCAAAAAGTTTTCAATGATCTCGTCCTTGTCGTTGAACATAGGCATGGTGATCTATATTGGTCGTCTGTCCTCAGATCGCCTACTTATGGGTCCCGAACGTTCGTTCAGGTCTTCACCCCTTCTGGCTCTGCTTCGATCCTCAGCCTCTCTATGGCTAATATATGTTTGCGTTCTCTAGCTTTTTCATCGGCCTGCAATCTGGCTAGTTCGAGCTCTCGTTCCTGCTCAGCTACCGCTACCTGTCTGTCTTTCTCTCGTTCGCACTCACCTGCTTGTCTGTTTTTCTCTCGTTCCGCGGCTAGTTGCTCCTTGTGTTCTCTAACACTCCGCTCAACAAATTCAGCTAACTGGTCCCCACCGTAACCTAGTTCGTCGTTACCAATCGACTAGAATTCTCTAACTAACTGTCTGTCTGTCGCCATCCTGGTCTACTTGTACGGTGACACAAGAATTAAGTTCTTTACCTACACTAAATGTTTACTGCCATACTCGAAAATAGCCTCATACGTATTTATCCTACTTCTAGTATGGCCCTACTCAAATAAAGCAGACTATTTCTTACACCAACAATCAATAAACGGGCAACACACCGCTGGAATGTCCTCCCAAATTAAGCGTAACGCTTGCACACCAATCAAGGCTTAATTTACTACTGCGGGGTAGGCCTAAATCTCTCCTCTCCCAAGAGAATACAATTCTTCACTTTCACTTCACAAATTTAGAATACTCCCCGAACAGCAAGGAACGTGCCTCAATCTCTTACAATATTTTCATCACACTATGAAAAGAAATGGCTAGAAAACTGCATGAACAGAATATATAAAAAAATCAGCAGACAATAATTCGATTCACTCTGATCGCTATTTCTTGACAAGTACTATTGAAATTATCAATGTTTAGATACTTATTCTGTTCTATATTTGCTCACACTCTTTACTCGAAGAAAATCCTCTGATCCCTAGACGAGCACCCACCTTGTTACGAAGCTCCCACTTTGTTGGGGGTTGGGTGGAAATTGATTGACTGATTGTACCTTCTTACAAAGTGTCCGCTTTATTGGGTTATCGTTGTCTAGAGGGTGATCGCTTTCGGTGTTATTCCCCGGATCGACTAAATATCAATATAAAGTGTGAAACTTATAGGTGGAATAGATAGAGATCTGAGCAGCTATACAAAACAGGATAACACGAGCCACCGTACATGAAAATAACAATTTATTCAATTACATAACAACTGTGATAATACATTACATTAGGAAGATACACTTCTTTTGAAATAAATCATTCACCGAATTTCAAACACAAATATACTTATATAAATAGCCGATCTGTTTTAAATTATAGAATTAGTTCATCATAGAACTGAGTGAACAATCGAAGTCATTGCCTTGTACAACTTCATAACCTGATTATTTCCGGTTCATTCCAACTTCACTGTGGCTGTCCCTCTAGGTCCTTTTCGCTTTTCTTTTCTCTTCTCCAAACTCTCTATTGTCTCGCCTATTTCGGCCCTCGAACTTTGTGTGGGTAGGTGGATACGTAAGTACGTGATACGTATATACTTGGATAGGTAGGTACGTGGATATGTCCCGTGGAGCTATTTCACCTTCCAAAATAAACAGAGAAGCAATCTAAATCTTCTGTCAGATATCCTACTGGGAATAGTCATCACTCCCCTCTCGTTATGTCAGATATCGTTCTATCGGAATTCAAAAAGATAACAAAGGCTATATGGTCAAGCTAAACATGGCAGACCATAAACAAACCTAGTTTCATAAGATTAATGTACTTCCTAACGGCTATTTCAACCTGACTTACATTATCATCATACGCGACGTAACAGTTCTCTTCTCGTCTCAATTACACAAATGAATGAATGAAAATCATCACATGGCTTAACTACGTTATTTCTAGCGAATACACACATTCAAGTCTCTAGCATATATAAAATCTCACTTCATGGTTTAACAACTTTAATTTCAGTCAATACGCACTCAAGTCTTTATCATACGTGAAATCATCTAAGGTCGGTGAATTCACACGGATTCTCGTAACTCATATCAACTAAGGTAAGGCATGAAATTCTTAGATACATATTTTTCTATAACAATCAAGACGACACATTCAAACACTTCGTCAAACTTATATAAAGAATAACCAATATCATTGTACGGATTTAGATAGATGAACTCACACAGTTGTATTCATATCAAGAAAATTGATCTACGAATTTAAACAAATAAATTCATGCAAATATAAGCAAATTAATCAAACAATTCGTTATATTGGTATCAACGGATTACATGAGACTGGCGCAAATATCTTGTGTTTCCAAGCTCTGCTCGCTTCTACCCCAAAATCGTGTCCGTCGACTTTCCAGACATCCGATCCCTTGGATAATTATTTTACGAGTGAATTTCTTCTAAATTCAAACTCGGAGTCTCCTACATTTATTTCCTCTTGCAGAAAAACGCAGACTGACTAAAATTTTGCGATGGGATATATTAAACCCAAGAATTTTCGTGTGGGAACCACGTCCTTTATTTAGCGTAACCAATCCGGAATAAATATATCTTCCGCCTTTTGTAACTAGGCGCCAAAATTGTAGTTTATGTGACCTCGAGATTCCCAAATAATTGATCCTGGACAATTTCAAAATCTGACATTTTCTGATACAAGATGGAAGTTAACCTTTTTCTTCCAGTCTGTCTGACTGTTAAATAAACGGATGATTAATTAAGAATCATTTACTCCCGCGACACAACCATTAATAATCCGTACATTATGGTGATTTAACACTCACCGGTCCCCACAAATCTAATTAATCGATCATCTGCCAAAATTAATGTGCTCTTCGTAGATCGAAAGAAATTTTCATCCTTACAGGCACATTATCCTGGTTTTCTACTACATCTATGCATGTTAGAATGCTTCTCCAAGCAAGCAACCAGGGTAGATTATGCAGGGGTAATTCAAAAAGGTTAATGTCTATGAAAACATATTGGTCATATATAGTTTTCTTTCCATTTTTATTCAATCTCATCTTTGTATCCTTTACTGTCAGATTTCCAATTTTGACGTTTTAAATTCGGTTTGAAAGTTAATGGAGATACATTAAAATAAAAGATTAAAAGGTTTTAATATTGTTTATTGTTATGGGACTCCATCAAAGTACATTCTCTATAGCAATTAAAGGGGAAAGTAGAGATTTAATTTTTAAAAAATGATAGATGAAAACTGACTATTAAATCTTTCGTCTTAGTTTCTTATCTCGATGATATGCTAGCAGATTCTGTCTGATGCTAGTAGTGAATGGGGCGATTGAGGGACAATGGGACTTCCGTGTTAAAAAGTGCCGCGGCCCTTGGGGGACGATGGGACTTTAACATGGGTGGGTTTGTCTAGGGACAAGGGGAATTTAACATAGTGAATCTTTAGCGAGAATGGATTGGGTCTGTCTAGGGACAATAGGATTTGAATGTGGGTGACGTCACGGTCCTGGACACTGGGGAAATAATGGTAACAATGTTGCAAGGGTCTGACCTCAGTCGGGACAAATAGAGACATAGACATTGAGACGTGGTTAGAGACAGGGTTATATACAGGGTTAGAGACATAGACATACATAGATTGATTGACATAAATCTATCACACAAACAATTATACAACCGAATAAAAATTTTTTAGGCAAGAGTGAATAGGCATCCTTTCGAGACAGTGGAGGGGCCCTGAAAAGGGCCTTTGCGGTTTGTTTTTTTAACACCATTCAGTTAACACCATTCTGTGATCTTGGTAATTGCCCATGATGACTTGATATACATGGGATAATCCGGGTTGAACAGCATCGACAATTGGAGGGCAGACGATTCTACGTTAGTCTACATCTTGTGACGAGAACAGGTGAATGGAATGAGGTGAACCATGGTTATTTATAGTGGAAGAGCGGATCGAAACGGATTGAGTTCTTTGACCAATCCTAACACATGTTATAAAATTCAGTCAGAGTGCGGAGTCTGTCTTCCAATCCGAAGAGAGCTGACTGTGACGTCACATTCCCTATATAGATGCGCGAGCGTCTGTGCGCAGTTAATCAATGTGACAGAGTTAGAACATGACGGAAACTACGAAGACGATGAATTGGGGTGGACCGGCTGTGGAGACGAGGAGTGATAGCATAGCAGCAGCTACTAAAACATCCACGGTCCTACTTCCAGAAGAAAACGATATTTTAATTGGGATTTAGCGGATTTTCTCTCTTCACAAGAATTTGTTCCGGTACCAGTACCTTCTCCGCTTTCTCCTTCCTTACCCTTACGTCGAGGATTTTAAACAGAGACAGAAAGAAGAATTGGAGAAACTTTTGCAACAGCAGAAAGAAGCAGAACAAGCCTTTCTCATTCAACAGCAAGAACGAGAAGAAGAAGAGGCAAGAAGAAAACGACAGGAAGAAGAAGAAGCAGAGAAACAAGGTCTAGGAGAGAAGGAGGACAGTGAAAATCAAACGGTGACGGTACTCTTAGATATTTTGGCAGAGCTAAGGAGTCTGAAACAAATGTATCAGACTTCTTTAATACGACAAAAGAGAGAAAGACCTTCCCAGACCAAACACTCCAACCCCGTTAACACTCCCACTACGCCTGAGATACCAACACTAGTGATTGATACCAAATCATCGACAGTAGCAGGTCAAGTAGTAGGTCTTGGCCGTGGCAAAGGGATAAGGCAGTTAAAGCACATTACCTCCCGTTGTTTAAAAAAAAATAAAAAAAAAAAAAAAAAGGTCCTTTTCAGGGCCACCCACCTCTCTCGAGAAAAGACTACTCAACGTTTGTCAAAATTAATTAAAACTCAAATTCCATTTTTCCCATGATGTACGTGTGTGATTGCGTGAGTGTAGGTCCTTATTATTGTTATAAAAATCAAAACCAAGAGACACTTACGTTTTTCCTTCTCGTATATTCTCTGTAAAGATTTACAATCCAATTTCACAACACATCACTTTAAAAAGTTCTTTTTTCTTCTTCTTTTCTTTTCACTCTCTCCTTTTTTTGAATTTCATCACTGTCACGGGTTTTTCCTCTTCTTCATCACTTTCTTCTGGTCTTCTTTTCTTTCTTTCTGGGCGTGTCCGGGTTCCTCCATTTCGGAGGGTACATCTTCTTCCTGTTCTTCCCACTCCCTCCTGCTCCTGTTGTTTCTTATGTCAGTCTGAAGGCCAATGTCCTTTCTCTTGACAATGATAACAGGTATCGTGACCTTTGTCTCTTTTTACGCTTATCTTACTTTGACGTTGTGGACATTCAGAAGACCAATGCCCTTTCTTCTGACAGATATAGCTTGTGTCTTGACTTTTATCTCGAAAGAAGGGGGAGTAGTCCGTCGGCTTCTCTGAAGAAACCCTTCGTATGACGCTTCGCAAAACTCTGATCAGAAGTTCGATCTGTGTTGGCTCTTCCATCTTTCTGGTAGGATTGAGAGTGAAATGAATACTCCGAGGGAAGACATTGACCCTTTTTTGTAGGGAAAACACTGACCTTACATTGATATATAGGGGACCATGGCGTTTAAAATAATGTCATTTGACCTTTTGCGGTCAAGATGAAACGATCGCACCATTTGGTGAAGGAAGGAGAAGAAAGCAAGAGGCAGAAACATGTTCTATCGCCTCGCACAGTAGCTGAAGTTTTGGCTCAAATCCATGCCAGCGATTTTGAAGATGACATGAGTGAGCCAGAATCCAGACCCAGAGACTCTACGCTAAACCAAAGGCCACCACCAGTAACACCTGAAAACTACTACCACATTCAAGAGACGGATAAAAGCTTCTCTAGAAAATTTAGAACCGCAGCCTACACGTACACGGTGAAATTTAAAGATTTCAAGTCATACTTACCGCTGGAGAAAACAAAAGGGTTCATCAACGATTTGTGGGATTCTTTTTTTAACCACATTGAAACGACAATGTGAAGCCAAAGAAGACGATCGCTTGAGCCTCCCCATTTATTACGACAGTTTGAAGTAACCCGTTTGCATCGAGTTTAGCAGCCCAGCAGAATTTATACCTTCCAAAGTTATCGACAAGATTCAACACGTGCAGCAATCCAAAGACAAGTTTCACCTTACTGATGGAAAAACGCCACTGTACATGATACACGTTTGTCTTCCCAAAGGGACCGGAAAACGCAGAAAAGTGTTATTGGCGGACGAAATTCGCAACACCAAACAAAGTCTCGTTCAAATTAACAACCTTCAAGACGTGTTTTGAACGTACCATCGTGGTGGGACGAACGTATACTGACAAAAGCGACACGGCACAATGGAAAAGAGCCTGGGAAAACATTCAAAAATCGAACCGAGCCAAACAACAAAGAGAAGCAGAACTCCTGTTACAGCAAGCTGGCCTATCTAATGACAAAGCCTGTGGCATTCCTGAAATGCAAAAATTGCAAGACGTCTTAGCTCCACGCTACACCTTGAAAGTACACCCTCAAGAAGTGTGCGGATCTCTGTTGTTTCGAGGCAAAAATTTCAAAGACGGAAAATACATTCACGTGTATCATCACGATGAACATTTCTATGCCATTACCAGTATCACAGGATTCCTGGGATACAGATATTATTGTGCGAAATGTGACTATGGCTATAACAATTGAGAGAAACAGAAGCATTGCGGATCGATATGTGAGGGATGTTTGGCCTCTAAACCCTGTCTTGGCGAAGGACAAAAACGAGTCCATTGTCCAGCTTGTCAGCGCACTTTTGTCAGCCCTACCTGTTACCAACAACATCTGAAGACGCAAGGTTCACAGTGGAAACGTGCTTGTCAGCTCCTGAAATTGTGCCCTACTTATGGACAAGGCATACGTACCAATAGTACCAATGCTCACGTATGTCATTCTGGAAAGAAACGATGCCACATTTGTCACCAAATCGTGGACTTGGAACACGAATGCTACATTCAAAAATACCAACCCCAACAGGAGGAAGAAGAAGATAACCCGAAGAAAGGGAATTTCATCTTTTTAGATTTCGAATGCATGCAAGAGACCGGCATTAGCATTCCAAATTTCTGCTTGGCTCATCAAGCGTGCGAGAAGTGCATCCAAGAGCCTATCTTTAGTCATTGCCCTCACTGTAGCAAGATTCCTGGAGGACGTGAAAAAATCTATCGGGGACCTAACACGCTGGCCAATTTTTCCCGATGCATCTTAGACCCTATCGATGAAACGTGGAGCCAAGAGGACATCCAACGTTACGGAGATTTCCGTCGCTAAGCCACGGTGATGGCTCACAATTTCTCTGGATACGATGGACAGTTTCTTCTGAAATACTACACGAAATAAAGCACCAAACGTCCTAAAATCACTTTGAACGGGGCGAAAATCATTTCCATGCAAGTGGGACAAGTGGAGTTTAAAGATTCAATGAGTTACTTGGCCATGTTTTGGAATCGAATGCCTAAAACATTTGGAATGACAGAAATGGCCAAAGGTTATTTTCCGCACTTTTTCAATACCGAAGCCAATCAACACACCGTTCTAACCCATTTGCCTGATGCTCACTACCTCTACCCCAACAACATGCGCACCGAACGAGAAGCTTTCTACGCTTGGTACCACACTCACGCCTCGGACCCCTTCGACTTTCAGAAAGAAATGTTAAAGTATTGTCGTTCCAAGGTGGACATTTTACGGCGTTTCTCTCTAAAAGTTCGTGAATTGTTCATGAGACACGGAGGGATCGATCCTTTGAAAAAAGCCTGCACCATTGCCAAAGCGTGTTCCTTAGTGTACCGCACACGATTCATGCCCGAGAAGACCCTAGGTGTCATACGCCCTCAAACGACGAACTTTGCCAAACGTCAATACTCGGTCAAAGCATTACGCTGGTTAAATTACTCGTGTGACAAAGAAGACAAATGGATCCAACATGTCAGAAACGAAGGAGGTGAAAAGACCATTGGAATGTATTCAGTGGATGGTTGGGACTTAGAAAACCCTAAGATCGTGTACGACTTTAACGGTTGCCTATTTCAAAGGTGTCCGATCTACTACAGTCAACGTGACACTAAAAATCAGCTTTTACAACGTACCATGGAAGACTTCTACGAGATCACTTGTCAGCGATGTTAAAAGGTAGAACACCAAAGATACCAAGTGGTGGAAATGTGGGAACATGAGTACGATCACCGTTTGAAAACCGATCCCGAATTTAAGCGCATTGTGGAAAGCTACAAGTTGGTGGACCCTCTGAATCCGCAGGACAGTTTGTATGGAGGACAGACGAATGCCATCTGTTCGCTGTACCACGCTGACGAGGAGAAAGGAGAAGAAATCAAATACCTAGACGTGTACAATTATTGTCACTTTCTCGCAGGGCACCCGCAATTGCTGACACAACACACTGTCCTGGACAACATTCGACAATACAAAGGATTGATTAAAATGTAAAGTCTTGCCTCCCACGGATTTGTACCATTCCGTTTTACCTCACCATTGCCAAGGAAAACTGATGTTTCCCTTGTACCGTTCTTGTGCCGAAACGTGCAACCAAGACCAACCTTGTCAGCACACTCTTGAAGAACGCGCCTTGACAGGAACGTGGGTCAGCATGGAATTGTTCAAAGCTCTGGACCTGGGATACCAATTGTAAGAAGTGTACGAAATTTACCACTTTCCCAAGACAGAACAATACCACAATGGCGACGAGAATCAGAAAGGCATTATCGCACACTACGTGGATGCCTTTTGAAACTGAAACAAGAAGTCAGCGGCTATCCCTCCTGGTGCCACACTTCCGAAGACCAAAAGAAATTCAAAGAGAAATACTTGGAGCAGGAAGGAATCTTTTAGTTCACATCGAGAAAAACGAAGGTCGATGATTGTTTGCCAAAGTGATGTTTAACTGGTTGTGGGTCAAAATGGCACAACGACCATGTTTACCCAAGACGGAATATTTTACAGAATCTTCCCGTTACTTCCAGATGATTCACAACAAAACCAAATACATGAAACGCGTGGACGTCCTCCGTGAAGACTTGATCCTGGTCAATTACGAAGAACTGGAGTTTGTACATACTAACGAATTTGGAAATGTCATCATTGCAGCCTACGTGACAGCCCATACTCGCTTAAAATTGTACGAAGCCTTACACCAGTTAGGAGATCATGTGCTGTATTTTGACACAGACAGTTGCATCTACATCGATCGCCTTGGCCACCGGCACCCTGACATCGAGGGAGACCGTTTAGGAGCCTGGACGGACGAGCACCCCGACGACAAGATTCTAAATTTTGCTAGTGGTTGTCCAAAAAATTACGGCTACGAATACCGGAACCCACAAGGAGAAGTGCACATCGGGTGTAAAGTGAAAGGATTTACTCTAAATTATCGCACCTGTCAAGTGGGGAACTTTGGAGTATTGAAAGAAAACTTGCAGTCGGGAGAGGATCAACATTTTAAAGAGACCACCCACAAACCGCATAAGATTTTACGTTTACCCACACACCAAAATGTCAGTCGTTGAAAAACTATATCAAATCGGGTACCAGAAGCGAGTGCGGCTTCCCAATTACTTCACTTTACCTTACGGTCACGTCGATATTGGTCAGCATATTAAAAGGGAAATCGTTCAACACCGATAATTCATTGTAACTACAAACACCAAACGAGACAGATGAATCCTTACAGAGAAGCACAAATCAAGTATAGACAGGCACAATTCAGGATCGATGATTCTCAAGTCGAGTGCGATGCTGTGCCTTGTGATTGCAGCGATGCCGTACGCTGTGACCGCAGCGATTCAGCACAAGATCATGCGAACTTCGCTATTACTACTACTACTACTACATCACCTACCATGGAAAGTGATGCTGTACGTGTCAAACCTGACGGATGCGAAAGCGATACCACTCGTTATCATGGACTCTTTACTGGTTCTTATCCTCAACATGAAACCATGCGTCTACCACCCTATGGATGTCATCCATGCCTGAGCAAACTACTGTGGGTTCCGGCGCAGCTTCATCGAAATGAACCTGTGACAGAAAAATATTCGTTCCCTGTGCGTTTGTCTGAATACTGCGACTTTGAAAGTCGTTTCCAATCGTTCAAAGGAAAGTGTCATAAATATCTGGGATAATCTACCCCGAAGAACTAGCCAGAGCAGGATTTGTCTACTTGGGCGAAGGTGATAAAGTCAAGCGTTTCAGTTGCGGTGTGTCACTTCACCAGTGCGAGCACAAAGACTCGGCATACCTGGAACATGCTCGATGGTCTCGGCACTGTCACTATCTTTAGTGGGACCGAAGTAATCCATTCATGGATAGTTTACAAGAGAACATTCGTGGTTTGCCTGTGGAGTTGAGAGAACGCATTTACCGAGAGTTTGTCAAAATACAAGTGAAACACAAAAACCAATTGCATCCGTTACGTCACCAATGTTTAAACCACCTCTACCTGAATGCTATCAGAGGACTGATTCGGATGAAAGCGTTCCAGGAGTCAGACATTGATCAACTACCCAAGGACGAGAAGGACTGTTTGGCTACTGATTCTACTTACTACAAGGTTGACTTACTGCAACGAATTCCAGAGGAAGATTTAGAGGGGTACCAAAATCGTTTACAGCAACAAATATTGTCTGTAAAGGAAACTTCTGTACGGTGTGTGGTGTGCAAGTTAGTGACTAAACAATTTACATTCGCCACTAAAGTACGATCAGATCTGTCAGAAAGGACACTTATTGCCTCAAACAAAATAAAGACATTGCTGTGAATGTCTAGTTTAGAAGTGTACATTCAGAATCTACCTCTGGTGTTGAGAGAATGCATTTACCAAGAGCTTGTCAAAATACAAGTCAAACGCAAAGAACAACTGCATCCCTTACGTCACCGATGTTGGAACCACTGGTACCTGAATGGTATCAGAGGATTAATTCATTTCAAAGTGTTCCAGTGGTCAGACATCGAGGAGTCACGTGAGATTCATACAAGTTTGGATGCCACTCATTCCACTTACAAGGTGACCATAGTACACCGAATTCCAACGGAAGAGTTAGAGGACTACAAAAATATTTTACACGAACAAATCTTGGTTCAAGAGGAAACTTCTGTGCGGCGTGTGGTATGTGAGTTAGTACCTAAACAATTTTGGTACGGTACTGAAATAAAACCACTTCTGTTGAAAAAGTACATTTGTTACCTTCAACAAAAGAGGGTATAAAAACTTGCTACCATGCCATTAGTGATAAAACAATTGCCGTGGAAGGAAATCAATGAGAGTACTCAGACTGGTAGCCGTTTTCTAGAAGATGTCATCATTCGCTGTATCCCAATGCCCCAGAAGTCATCCCCAAGAAAAGAGCCACTCCCCGACCCAAACGTACGCAGAAGAAAAAGAGCAATGTTGTCAAGACCAGTTCACAGCCCCAGAAAAAGAAAAGTCCCAAGAAAAGACACCAGAAATCAGAGAGGCACTACGGTCAGGACGCAACCTTACATTTCCAAGCCACGATCTGCAGCGACGGTGACCGCGTCTCCAGTAACCTCAGGTTCTTCAACGTCTCCGTTGCTTGTGACACCTGACACGCGTCTTTCCTAATTTGATGAAAAAATGGAAACCCGTGTCTCCAAGAATTTCTCCTCCAGCAGTGACACCCTCCTCCTCCTCTTTAGTCGCTGCGGCAGCTGCTAAGAAAGTACCTGCCCCCAAAATGCTGTTGTTATTGTTGCTGCTCTTGGTGCTTCTGAGGTCTGTACTTCTCCTTCCTCTCCTCTTGCTCCTTTTTTATTTCTTATTTGAAGAGCTCTTCTATCAGGTCTTGTGCCACTTTCAACATCTTTACATTTTCAATCCCTTTAGGCTTTGGCATCAGGTTTTGTCTGAGATGCTTTATATGTTTCAAGCGCGAACGCGATAGAAAACGTCACTACGGTTGTTTGTAGGAACGCTATAGCTTATCTCATTTAGAGGGATAGTTTGAAGTCTAAAAGCATATACCGTGATAAAAAAAATTTAAAACACACCACCAACAATAATTTTTGATAACCTTTTTATTCAATCAGCAAACAACTAACAAATAAATATCATTAACACATTTTTTTTAAAATAACAAATTTTTTATAAGGTTGTGAAGTCAAATTAGACTTCCACTTGGCCATTGATGTACACTATGTTTCCTAGCTAAAGACAAAAGATATCCATAATGGTCACAAAACCATCTATCTACTATTTCATCGATTCTAGAAGAGTCACGATCAAAATAAGTCACTAAATGTCCTAAGAGATATCCAAGACTGCGTTGAGGAAGAAAATACAAACAATATTGTCCACTCACCATATAATCTGTGCCTTGTAATTTCACATTACAGAATCGTGTCGTCTAGGTATTTATTCTGATAAAGTCGATGATGTCGTCTTCCAAAGGCGGTAATCCTTACGAATCAAAATACTCCACACAGGCATCGTGGGGAAATTAGACGGCTACCCAGTGGGTTCCTGGGAGATTACTGTCGTCCGTGTGGATGACATAAGCTTGATGGTCTTTAGGTTTGCGATCAGGAGGTTCATCTTTAGCGCACACAACATGATTCCAAGAAGCGGTGTTTGAACTGTTTTTCAAAAGGTCATAAATTCCAAGGTATCCTATTTTTTTTTTTTTTTTGTGTTTCACAGGTGATGATAAGTCATCAATTCAATCCTGACCTTTTGCTTGAAAATCTCTGTCAAGTAAACGTCTCTTCGCTTCGTCTCCATACTCTATGCCAAGAGAGATTCGATGCGATGGATCTCTAGCAGTCAATGGAGGGGAGGAATGATCACGCAAGTCTTTATACCACTGATGCAACACTGCTTCTTCTGAGATGAGACCCTTAGCGTCATCCAGATACTCTTGCATTTTTTTTTTCTTCACTCATCATCAGACATTTATCTTGTTGAATTTAACTGGGATGATCGTTTTGACATCCATAGAAATCTTTCTTGGTCAACCCTGTAATTGTTTCTGCCAGGTGATTGGCACCGCAGGAGATTAAATGTTGTTCTTGTTCTAGCTATCTGGACATTATCATGTTCTCTTCGTCTTTGTCTTTTGGTTCTCCTCCCAAGATATCCTCCCATTCCGTTTCCAATGATCATCTACCCTTCAAAGAGGGATAAGAGTCTTCCATAGCTTCTAATAACCTAAAATTATTTCTCTCGAACCGTTGACTTCCAGAGTGTTGTCGAATTCGGCATACAAGGTGACGTTCACCGTCTCGGATCGGATACTTGTCGGTCGATCTTCTCAAGTGTGGCTTATGTCGTTTCCCACTTTATGTAACACTTCCACGCGTCGCACGTAGAGTTTGGCTTCTTGGATGATGATCTTGAACTAGTTGGCATGGGCCATCAAATGTTAAACGGTACTGCTACGATTCTTTCTCAGGCGAACATCCACTCCGTTCAGCAAATAATTTTCTTGCAACCACATGTCCAAATGCTAACGATCCGTAAGTTCTAAACTACGTCCTGTAGGAATTTCTTTCGACGGTCGTTATTAAAGCCCACATTGTGAGAATCGTCAGTTACTGTTAGGACTGTGTCGTTAAATTTGTCCTCGCCTGCTGTGTTACGTTTCCATACGACGCAAGCATCAAGATGAGTGTTCTTGTTTCCGTACGTCAAGAGATTTTCGAGGTACGCTTGATAAGGGTAAGTATCTATGCTGCTGCTGACCAGTTTGTTATTCAAGTACAAATCCACTTCGCTGAACAAGGAATGCATGTCATTGTTGACGGGAGATATTCTAGCATGGGCTTCCCGAGCGGCGGCATCCTTTTTGATCACTTTGACTTTCAAGTAAAACTAACTGCTATTCAGATCGATGTAATCTTCGGGCTGCCCTTTGATTTCAAATTCGATGGGGGATGACGTTGTCAAAGAGGAGATGGGATGAAATTCTACAAATTGGGATTGTTGCATCGTCATCAAAGTGGGTGGCATGGCAAACAGATCCAATTCCGACTTGGAACATTCGCAGCACTCTCTGTGCATCATTTTTCTGTTTAATAATCAAAAACGTCTAATTCTCCGACGGTTTTTCTTTTCATGGTCTTTATAGCTCTGTGTGTGTGTGTGTGTGTGAAGTCCTCTGGAGGAGTATCTTCGTCGTCTCTTTCTGCCTTGTCCTTGCTGTGGTGTCAGATAAGCAGGAATGCCTGACTGGGCAGCGTACAGTGCATTTATAGAAGTTTCTCGTCGGCCCAAAATGTCTTTTCCAGTTTGAAGCAAGACATTTTTGCCTTCTCTTAAGAAGGCTTCTTTGGGGTTTTGTTTGTCAATGATGACATTTTGGAGAAATTCTTTGCCTTGCGTCAAAACAGCGTCTTTCAAGGCGTGCAATCCTCGTGTCATCCTCGGTTTCAAGAGGGGGTCACCGAACGAAACGCCGATTTCAACATATTTCCTAAACCATGTCCTCGCTGTCGAGTGACTCCTTGGTACACAGGATACGTGACTTACAAGTCGTTAGAGAATCGTTTTCGAAAATGGAGTTTCACCGTAAATTTCCCTTTGGAGAATGGAATATTTTGTCCCAGATCTCCTTTTATACCAATGTTGATATTGTCGAAAAACGACTTACTGACTGGTAAATAGTAAGGAAGTGTCACCATCTAGTACCATAAAGTGGCTCGCCGCCTACTGATGAAAGTTTCGGATGCCAAAACGTTGTCCGTTACATTTTGTCCTGAGTTGTTTGACATTTTGGTTGGAGATCTCAGGATGGTCAAGGGTTCACCCATGCCACCCATCACCAACAACTTGAATTTTGCAAAGTTTGTTCGTTATCCTGTAGAACTGAACCAAGGATTAAATTTGATCTTTGTGTACTCTGTAGTGGTGGAGTACAACGTGGCGTTACACACAGCCGCACCGTTACTGCAAGTCATTTCTTTCTAATCGGATTCTGCCACGACTGTTACTAGGTAAAGTTAAGTAAAATTGTTTATTCATAATTCCAGAGTTCTGTTGTCCGAGGGGTCACTGGAAGTCAGAGGAGTGTCTAAAAGAGGGTTGCTGTTTTGGTGGTGACTGTTGGGAGGGTGACTGACATTGGTCACAAGGCTCCCGTTGTTACCGTTAGAGTATTTCAGTGAAGGATTGGGGAGAAGGTAACAGAACAATGGTCCACAATTGTTTGTCTACTTGTTGCAAACTCAAATTGGCAATGGCAGCACCGATGACACAATACACCAGAAAAATTTGGCAGAAAAAGACGATTTGCGTTTTAGGCACACGTTCTCCACACCACACCCACAAGGGTTGCTTTTGTAGATCTTGCAGAGAAGAACTCGGAGAAGGAGTGATCACTGTTGTGGTTGAGGCTGTGTTAAAGGACATGATGATCACTTATTTTTATAGTCGATGACTTGCGAAGCGTCGATCCAAGAATCAAAACTCAGTGGATATCCTTTCCAATGTAGTTTGACTTCTTTGACGCGACGTTTTCCCACTTTACGGATTCTTGGATCGAGATTGATTTCGATGTCGAACACTTGTCTTCTTTTTTGGTGACACGTTGTAACTCGGGCAAGTAGAACGTTCCATTTAAGACTTCCCCGTTCATGTCTTCCAATTTATAGACGGCAGGATGACGGCCACGCACTCGTCCAGTGACACGAAACAATTCGATGGTCCAGTTGGGTAAGTAACCTTTGTCGAAAGTGCGTTTGGTTTTGCCAATGTGCACCCAATCTCCCGTCGTCAACACTCCACCTTTTTGGGGACAGCCACAGTCGGGGACGTACCAAATATGCGCTCAAAGACAGTCACTTCGTTGTCGTGAGTCACTTCTTGGGGGGCACATCCGATGGTAAGATTGGTTGTACGCTTTGACCAGATGGTGTAAAACGTCGATGTACTTGAGAGTGTATCTATGCGTACAATATTTCCACATGCGTTCTTTCGAAGTACCTTGAAAACGTTCCACGATGCTGGCTTTGGTTTCAGGATTCTCGGTGGTGAAAAAATGAATGTCTCGTTTCTTTAATTCTTTTTGGAAAGCTTGGTTCATAAATTCGGTGCCTTTGTCTGTTTGCCATCGAAGAGTGTGACGACCGCTTTGTTTCAACACCAGTTTTAGGGCTCGCACTAACTCATTGCTCGATTTGGAAGTCAATGGCACGACCCAGGCAAATTTGGAAAAGAGGTCGATGACACACAAAAAATATTTGTAAGTGGCCAAATGTCAGACATCGGCTAAATCGGTTTGCCATTGAAAATCAATGCCCTCCACTCGGGTGCGATTCCTGGAAAATTTTCGTAGAATGGGTTTGTATAAGGTGTACGTGGCTTGTTCTTGTAACCGTCGTTGCACTTTGAGATAAAAGTACACTTTTGAGTCGGGTTTTATCAGCACGATGCAATTTCTGAACTCCTTCGTAACCTGCAGGATGGGCTGGATCGTAGTAAATGCTTTCTAACAACTTGTTCATCAGAACTGTCTCTTTAATAAGTCACCCACTCTTCACTGATGCTACTCTGACTGGGGCGAGGCGGTGGTTTGGAAATGGCTTTACGTGTCGGACGTGCCACGGGAGTAGAAGTCGAGGGTAGTGGTGGTGACGGTAATGGGATAGCTTTTGTCTTGCTTTCTTTTTTCACTTCTGGTTTCCCTTCTTTCTTTTTGACTTCTGTCGAAGAAGGAGTGGACATTATCTTTTCAACCCAAGCTTTAAGTTCTTCTCCTTGGGGTGTGGGGGAAGGGGTCAACAAGGACGCTGCAATCTTACTAGGGATGGGAGCCGCTGACGGTGTTTGAAAGACTGCTCGTGCCTCTTCTTCCTCAGGGCTCCCTGGGGTTGCGTCTGTCTTGGTGACTGGGGGGGAGTAGTGATGGACTTTTCATCAGGGTCTTAAGTTCTTTTAGTGTCGGTCAAGCTGTTTCGTCTAAACCTTTCTATTGAAAGAGTTGATGTCACTGCAACACTAGACCGTACAGTTGAGATTTTTCCGTTTCTGACAATTCGCTGAGATCCATCAATGATTGCAGTTTGTGTTGTAACTGGGACATCTCGGTCAAATGAGGATTGGGAGATAAATGCAGGGTCCGTTGTTCTTGCCAACGATGGAATTCCATCCATCTTTCGTAAGGGATTAAAGTCAGTTTTCGCCCTTTCATAAGATTGCAAAGGTCACGTCTGAGATGTTTTGACCCCACAGGCCCCTTTTATCTTTTTGATCCTTTTTTTAACTTTTACCTATCCCTTGTGAAGCAGCTCCCGTCACGAGTCCTGTAATCATTGTTCCCAATAATCCTTTCACCAAGGGTGCTAACAACAGGTGAAAAAATCATCCACGTTGCACCAACATCTTTTCTTTTGACGGATGGGTATTTTCTTTTGGGCCATTTGGCGAAGAACGTGTCGATGCTTGGCTAAGCATTCTTCCTGATGTTGAGACAAAGGTATCGTTCCTTTCAAGACTTTCAGACAACATTCGCACACGATATCGATGACGTCATTCGATGCGGTTTGAATGAGTTTTTCGCATGGGTGGAGGGGCTTTGGACAGGACGGACAACACGTCCTAATGTTTGGCTAAAGGAGGAGGCAGTCCTTCCCTTTTCTTTCCTTTTGGGGTATAAGAGAGGTAGCATCTGGGGGGTCACATCTTTGTTTGGTCCGGAGCACACACAAAAGATACTGACGTCGATGACTTGGCACACACTCTTTTATCTTATTTTTCGGTGGAGTATTTTTGGAGTAGTTGGTTGGGTGTGTGACCAGTCTTTTTGACGACCTATCTGATTATCGCTTCGTCAAAAATTTGACTTTTTTTTCTATATCGCCCAATAACCCCACCCCTTTGGTTGCTCCTCTTTTTCTTTGGACGATGAAGTCTTTTCTGTGATAGACGTTGATGCCTGGCTAAGCGTTCTATCGGATGCAGGGGTCAAACGACGAGACTGTCATTTTCTTTTAACTTTCTTTTTGGATAGGAGAACGACGATGGTGGTGGTGTGCACTTCTGGTGGGTGACATCTTTGTTTGTTTCGAAGCACAAAGAAATACACTGACGTTTATGACCTGGCCCGCGTCCTTTTTTCATATTTTTTTTGTTTTGGCAGTAGTATTTTTGGTATAGTTGGCTGGGTGTGAGACCAGTCTGTTAGACGAACTCTCTGGTTATCGCATTATCGCCAAAACAATCCTCCCTTTTGGTTGCTCCTCTTTTTCTTTGGACGATTGTCTTTTCTGGGGTAGACGTCGATGCTTGGCGAAGCGTTTCTTCGAATGTAGGGACAAACGACGAGACTGTCCTTTTCTTTTTCCTTTTCATTTTTGGACAGAAGAACGGCGATGGTGACGGTGTGCACTTCTGGCGGGTGACATCTTTATGTGTCCACTGATGCCCATCGTTTGCTCGAGTCTATTTTATAGTGGTAGAATGCGTCGCCATTGATTATTGGTCCGTCGTATCATCTTCATGGCAGGCATAACTCGACGTTGAGGGGATCGCAACGGACTAAATCGGGTCAGTTCTTGCTTGGATAAATCCAATAAACTCTGTAACATACCCGATCTCTCTTGAACATTTTCATTTTGGGGGCAGGTACTTTCTTAGCAGCTGCCGCAGCAGCTAAAGAGGAGGAGGAGGGTGTCACTGCTAGAGGAGAAGTTCCTGGAGACATGGATTTCCATTTTTTCATCAAATTAGGAAAGACGCGTGTCAGGTGTCACAAGCAACGGAGACGTTGAAGAACCTGAGGTTACTGGAGACGCGGTCACCGTCGCTGCAGATCGTGGTTTGGAAATGTAAGGATGCGTCCTGACCGCAGTGCCTCTCTGATTTCTAGTGTCTTTTCTTGGGACTTTTCTTTTCCTGGGGCTGTGAACTGGTCTTGACAACACTGCTCTTTTTCTTCTGCGTACGTTTAGGTCGGGGAGTCCCTTTTTTCTTGGGGATGACTTCTGGGGCATTGGGATACAGCGAATGATGACATCTCCTAGAAAACGGCTACCTCCAGGTTTCAGAATGATTGCTTTTTGGTTTGAGTGTCGATGCACGGATCTGCCAGTTGCGTCAAGGTTACTTTATTTCTGTCAAAAAAGCGTTTCATTTGATGAGAGATGTGAATGATACCTTGAAGTAATTGACGTTCGGTCACCGTAAATCATCGTAAGACTTCTCTGAGACTGGCTTCTAAGACACGAGTACGTATTTGTGAATTTTATGTGCTACTAATGCCGTACAAGGCACGAATCAATTTGACGGGAAGATGAGACTGAAGGGACATCATGTTGACAGACCAGAAGTGTCCGAGGTTTTTTAGATTTCTTTTAAGTCGACGGGGACGTGTACACGACAGGTCCTCCGTCTTGGCATCAGTGGTGAAACAGATGGGTACGAAATCGCGAAATAATCGGGGGTGGTTGATTTTATATCCACGAGTAAATAGGCGTGTTGGGTTTGGGTGGCATCGTCGTACGCATGAGTCAGCCAATGTGTTCGAAACTGTTTGGCTAACACTTGCACTTCCGATTTTTCTCTAGGGCTTTTAAACAAGACCACGTAATGAGCATTGGGACTGATGGTGCGATGGGCTTTACTTTGTTAAAACAAATTTCGGGTGATGTAAATAACACTGGCATTACGACGGTGCCCTTTGCGCGTAAGCCACATTTTAATTTCTTCTTCGTCTTCTCCTAACATGTCGTCGAAGATTAACCAGATGAGTTTGACTTTCTCGCAGGAGACTGTACGCCGATTGCCACTCTTTGTAACACCACACGATACGTTGAGGTGGACGATCGAACAAATGCTTTTTATGTTCGATCAAACGTTTTACAAATTCGGTATTGCCTGAACCGCTCGGTCCAGCAATTAACATGTCAAAGGGATTTCGAAGATACAAGGCCTCCCAACTGGCACGATCTAAGTTTTCATCGATGACTTTGAAAGAGGAGGGAGAGATAGCAGAGACAGCAAAGGTAGCCATAGTGAAGGTGATGTCACTTTTGAAACGAACACAGGTAAGACAAGAGTTTTTATACTTTTTCAGGACACGTTTATTTCAATTTTTTTTAATTGAACACGAAAGACAAAAATACATAAAATCCAAATCGTTCAGTACATCAATAAAATGCACATGAAGACGATCAAAGTAGAATATAAACAAGTCACTGTACAACATTTTTGGTGACGAAGGTGTGGTGTCCAAGGGACATTAGGTAATGTTCTTAGAGTCTCTACAGCACTTGGCACAGTCACACGGGGTTCCTTCCAGAATGGCCTTTCTGCGGTGTCCATGTCAATGGTGTGGTTTTCCTTGGTGTTGGGTTCTTCTTCT
Organism: Megalonaias nervosa; assembly: GCA_016617855.1. NCBI lineage: Eukaryota > Metazoa > Mollusca > Bivalvia > Unionida > Unionidae > Megalonaias > Megalonaias nervosa. Next base: position 3,197 of record JAECUM010004040.1, on the reverse strand, counting down.
GACACTGTGGCTAACACAGGTTTAAAAGTTACTTTTTTCACCGAACGTTTGAACTCATGATAAAAAATCTTTGGCATAGTTTACCACTTCTTTTGTCCAAGTCTCGAAACCAACACTTTTCCAGTCACGTACATCTTGCCAGTGAGGGTGTTAGTTACAAGCTACACACACATCATCGTAAACATCTTGAGTGAGAAAACGTTGACGAATCTTTTTATCATTAGAGGTAGAGAAATATCAAGATGAAAGCGCAAGGCTTTTAACAGAATGAGTCTCTCGTGTACAGTTAAAGGTATCACCCTCATGTTTTTAGTGGTACTGTGAGGTACAGATCGTAAAGAGCCCACAAGTAATCGTCAGGTAAGCGAAATCCCACAAAGGATGTCACTAAGACACACCACACGACGACCCAAGTTCATTGGACTCAGTTCTCGTAAAAAGCGTTGGTAATCCTCCACAATCTTAGTACTCTCATTGATTTCCTTCCACGGCAATTGTTTTATCACTAATGATAAAGGTCGTGGCATGATAGCAAGTTTTTATACCCTCTTTTGTTGAAGGTAACAAATGTACTTTTTCAACAGAAGTGGTTTTATTTCAGTACCGTACCAAAATTGTTTAGTCACTAACTCACATACCACACGCCGCACAGAAGTTTCCTCTTGAACCAAGATTTGTTCGTGTAAAATATTTTTGTAGTCCTCTAACTCTTCCGTTGGAATTCGGTGTACTATGGCCACCTTGTAAGTAGAATGAGTGGCATCCAAACTTGTATGAATCTCACGTGACTCCTCGATGTCTGACCACTGGAACACTTTGAAATAAATTAATCCTCTGATACCATTCAGGTACCAGTGGTTCCAACATCGGTGACGTAAGGGATGCAGTTGTTCTTTGCGTTTGACTTGTATTTTGACAAGCTCTTGGTAAATGCATTCTCTCAACACCAGAGGTAGATTCTGAATGTACACTTCTAAACTAGACATTCACAGCAATGTCTTTATTTTGTTTGAGGCAATAAGTGTCCTTTCTGACAGATCTGATCGTACTTTAGTGGCGAATGTAAATTGTTTAGTCACTAACTTGCACACCACACACCGTACAGAAGTTTCCTTTACAGACAATATTTGTTGCTGTAAACGATTTTGGTACCCCTCTAAATCTTCCTCTGGAATTCGTTGCAGTAAGTCAACCTTGTAGTAAGTAGAATCAGTAGCCAAACAGTCCTTCTCGTCCTTGGGTAGTTGATCAATGTCTGACTCCTGGAACGCTTTCATCCGAATCAGTCCTCTGATAGCATTCAGGTAGCGGTGGTTTAAAAATTGGTGACGTAACGGATGCAATTGGTTTTTGCGTTTCACTTGTATTTTGACAAACTCTCGGTAAATGCGTTCTCTCAACTCCACAGGCAAACCACGAATGTTCTCTTGTAAACTATCCATGAATGGATTACTTCGGTCCCACTAAAGATAGGTATTTCATATATAAGGGAGTAATGTAACATTACTGCAACACTGGCCAAAGGATAATTACTCTGAAGACATTTTATATACACATATATATTTATGCGAGGTTATTATTTATTTCCATTCCTATGGTTGACGAATCCAGGGACCTTGATTACTACAAATATTGATACCCTAGCGCTAAACAAGCACCTCAACAATTCGCTCCATACTGGGTTTCTGCTTGGTATCAAACCTAGGACCTCTTTATGCGATATATATATATATATATATATATATATATATATATATATATATATATATATATATATATATATATATATATATATATATATATATATATATATATATTTGAGGATATTTATTTAAATCCCTATGGTTAACGAATCTAGGGCCCGTAATTACAACAATATAAACACCCTGGCGCTAAACAAGTAATTCAATAATTCGCTCCATACTGGGTTTCTGCTTGGCATCGAACCTAGGACCTCTTTAGTCGAGATAAGACAACTATCACCTGCCTGCACGTTCCAGCGCCGATACTACCACGACTACCTCCACATCACCAAAAAAAATGATGTTTTGGCAGCCGTTCATATACGGTACTAGAACGTGCAGACACTCTCGAAACTTAGACATACATATATATACATTATCTGTCCCAAGAAACCTTGGCACTGGTTGGGTTAGGTTTTTGATATAATAGGGAGTAATGTAACATTACTGCAAGCACTGACCTAAGGATAATTTGAACGATTGGAAACGACTTTCAAAGTCGCAGTTTTCAGACAAACGCACAGGGAACGAATATTTTTCTTTCACAGGTTCATTTCGATGAGGCTGCCGTGAAACCCACAGTAGTTTGCTCAGGCATGGATGACATCCATAGGGTGGTAGACGCATGGTTTCACGATGAGGATAAAAACCAGTAAAGAGCCTATGATAACGAGTGGTGTCGCTTTCTCATCCGTCAGGTTTGACACGTACAGCATCACTTTCCATGATAGGTGTTGTAATAGTAGTAGTAGTAGTAATAGCGAAGTTCCCATGATCTTGTGCTGAATCGCTGCGGTCACATCGTACGGCATCGCTGCAATCGCAAGGCACAGCATCGCACTCGACTTGAGAATCATCGATCCTGAATTGTGCCTGTCTATACTTGGTTTGTGCTTCCCTGAAAGGATTCATCTGTCTCGTTTGGTGTTTGTAGTTACAATAAACTATCGGTCTTGGACGTTTTGCCTTTTTATCTGCTGACCAATATCGACGTGACCGTAAGGTAAAGTGAAGTAATTGGGAAGCCGCACTCGCTTCTGGTACCCGATTTGATATAGTTTTTCAACGACTGACATTTTGATGTGTAGGTAAACGTATAATCTTGTGCGGTTCGTAGGTTGTCACTTTAAAATGTTGATCCTCTCCCGACTGCAAGGCTTCTTTCAATACTCCAAAGTTCCCCACTTGACAGGTGCGATAATTTAGAGTAAATCCTTTCACTTTACACCCGATGTGCACTTCTCCTTGTGGGTTCCGGTATTCGTAGCCGTAATTTTTTGGACAACCACTAGCAAAATTTAGAATCTTGTCGTCGGGGTGCTCGTCCGTCCAGGCTCCTAAACGGTCTCCCTCGATGTCAGGGTGCCGGTGGCCAAGGCGATCGATGTAGATGCAACTGTCTGTGTCAAAATACAGCACATGATCTCCTAACTGGTGTAAGGCTTCGTACAATTT